>JAAEAF010008242.1:0-39357 GCA_011037195.1 Triatoma infestans | reverse complement strand
CTTTCAGTGCACAGCAACGCAAAGTAGGGTATTAAATTGAACGATATGTTTTCTTGCTGAATCTATGTTAACTATCATCTTCTATTTACTTCCCTAATAATTAAAATCAGACTGAGCCATAGCTAAGCGTGGCTGGGTTTAGCTAGTCTTATAATTTTAAGGCCTGACGATTTGAAAAAACAATAAAAACAATTTTGTTCTTCACAGATTTTTCAATATAAGAATAAATTTTATAATATTTACTAAGTGAAACATAGTTAGTGCGATATTTAAAGAACATCGTACGTGCCAATTTCAAGAAAATCGTAAAAGAAGTTAAAAAAAAAACAAACAAACAAAACTAATAAAGTTGTACTTCCGGTTGACGGATTATTACCGAAACTTTCGTATCGAATAACAAGGTAATACCGAAAACGCTATATGAAGTTAGAATTTCTAGTAAAAAAAAAAAAAAAAAAAGTTACACTAATGTTCAACAGCAAGAGAACCTCAGCAACTGAAGAGAGCAAAGAGAAGCTCAACCACTCTCTTTGCTGAAGTGGGAGAAGCTGTATAAATGTAGCGACGGATAGTCCATAAAAACAGAGTTGAAATCATTTCAATACATCCGATCGCTACGTGTGATTCTCATACCACTCTACCTTAAACATTCCTCTATTGTAAAGTCCAGGCAGTCTGTGTCTCTTAATTAATATAATAGTTAACCAGTGTTAACCGAGTCTTCTTCTTAACTCATCAAATAAAACCAATTCCCTCCATCCAACACATCCATTATACCTACTCAGGAAAAACTTGTATTTCAGGTGAAAACTCAATTTCAAGCATTTGACGCGATTGCTACAGTTTGCTCTTGTAGGTTTTCTTTATTGTGGCTTTACATCATAAAAAATCTGATATGAAACACTCACACAATTTTCTCTAGTTAGTATTATTTAATAATAAAAATTCGTCGAAAACTGAAAAAAAAACTGTTCAGTAATAGCTTACTTCGGTATACTGATTTTTCAAAACTCAAAATTTTGGCCATCTGCTTATTTCTAATTAATTTTTGTTTGGTTGATAGAATTGTATACTCAACTATGATAGCAGTTTAGAGAAAAATAACCCTACTCCTCACCTAAAAGTACCTTGAATGAATTTTCCCAGAGAAATGTTTTAAGTAAAAGTTGTACACCTTTGCATGTGTAGTTTATATAAGAAGTTTCAAGAAAATCGTCGGAGACATTTTTGAGAAAATTGCGAAAAGGTGAAAAAAATTATTTAATAAAGTGGTTAAGTAAACCCACTTCCAGGCATCCGATTTTTTTCAAACTCGGAATTTCAACAACATATTTAATTCTAATTAACATTATTTGGATGACAGAGTTGTATTTGTAATATATAATGGAGTTGATGAGGTGAGAAATTAGGATTTATTAATTAGACGAGATATGAAGGCACTGTTATAATATAGTTATAATTTTACACAAACTCCACTGGACTTGTAATGATTTTATAAAATAAGGGTTAGAGTAGAGTTATGACATGATGCGATGTATATGGTTGAATCTGATAGATAGATGTCTAGATCTCTCATTGGCTTATATACAGGTTCTCCCCACTCTAGCCTGCTTAAGTCAGAGAGTACCAGTGAGAGCCTGCTTTCTCTCTCTTAATTCTCTCGTCTGTCTGCTCTCACTTGCTGATGTAATTCTCTCTTGCTATTACATAATAATACAAATTATTAACTGAAATATCACTTTAGAGGAAAACCTAACCCCATCCTTCCCCCTTACATGAATTTTCTCGAAGAAATGTTTCAAATAAAAGTTGTAGCCCTTTTTTATGTGTATTTGATGTTTGAAGAAAATCGTTGTAGCCATTTTTAAGAAAATAGTAAAAAAATAAAAACAACTTCTGGAGTGGTACTTCCGGTTGAAGAATTTTGACAGATAACGTACTGTCAATTCTCATGGTGATACCTAAACGGAATATCAAGTTTCAATTTTCTACGGTTTTTCGATTTTGAGCTATGCTGTTCACATAAATACCTACATGCATACACACACATACACATACACACACAAACCATTTTCTAAAAACCACTTTTTTGAAGTCAGGGGACCTCAAAACGGATATTTCCGGTGAAAACTCGATATCGAAAGTTTGACACGATTGCAATACTTTCTCTTACTAGGAATAAGAGAAAGTAATACCTTGACAAAATACAGAGCGTACTTAACACCACCTATAATAATGGATAACCTACCTAAAACGGAATAATATCAAGTTTCAATTTTCAACGGTTTTTCGTTTTTGAGCTACGCTGTTCACATACATACATACATACATACACAGACCATTTTCTAAAAACCACTTTTTTCAAGTTAGGGGACCTCAAAACGGATATTTGCGGTGAAAACTCAATTTTAAGAATTTGACGCGATTGCTAAAGTTTGCTCTTGTAGGTTTTCTTTATTATAGGTTTGCATGATAAGAAATATAGATAACAAAGAAAGGTTTTTCTTTTTTAATGATGGTAATAATTATTGTGAAATTTGCTTTAAATATACAGAGCAGTTGTATTAATTGAAATTTAAATAACATAATTATCTTGTTTTTCACGTATTTTCACTTGTCATTTTTTTGTTTAATGCCAATCCTCTATTCGAAACGAATTTGCATTTAATTTTAATTTTTAAAATCAATTAATACGTTTTCCATTTTACAACATTAACATACTCGTATTTTGTGGTGAGTCAAACCGTATATGTAATTAGATTATACCGTTAATTGAATCTTTTTTTTAAATGTAACATATTTAATGTACCATATACATGAACCATTTTTGATTAAATTTATCTATCTCTATATATATAAAAATGAATTGGTGTGTCTGTACTCGATAGATTCAAAAACCATACATCCAATCGCCGTGAAAAAAATTTGGGACATTATTAGGTATATCCCCGGGAAGGATTTTGCAAATTTTTTTTAAAATCAGAGTTCTAGGTGCTCCCAAAATAATATCCCACAAATATCAAAATAATATTTATTTAGTAATATTTGTTAAAAGTGTAACCATAGATAAATTGAAAAATTCAATTGTTACTCATGAAATTTAGTCATAGAATTTACTTTTATAAAGGAAATTAAACTGTAAAAAATAACATACCCATAATAACAGTTGCAATAAATAAAAAAATACAAATCAAAAATATTATTGATTTCCAGCTGAAGAAAATAAAGCAAGGCAAGAAAAAGATCGAGTTCACACTGCTCTTGCTCGATCATTAGAAACGAGTGAACAGAGGCAAGCAAGGCATCAAAGGAATCGAATTCGCAGGACACAGACAAGACAAACGATACATACTGATTTGAATTTATGCGGTTTCAATTACAATCCCCTTTACAATTACAGTCTTCATCCAAGTGTAATTATTGGAAAAAATGGATAAAAAGTGTACGTATTGTGGTGCTCAAAAATTTAAAAATGAAACACCAGGTATGTGCTGTGCAGGTGGAAAAGTAAAGTTACTAGACTTGCGTTCACCACCTGAACCATTGTTAACTTTAGTATCAGGTGAAACAAGTCAATCAAAAAATTTTTTGAAACATATACGCAAGTTACAATTCATGCTTCCAAATGACATCGTTCGGAGCCACGAATATCGTTAGCGCAAATTATATTTTTCATCAATACATTGTTGACACGTATGCAAAAATAAAAAGTGAAAGACTAAAACAAGTCAAATTGTGACTAATACGACTAAATCAAGTCAAATTGCGTTCTGAACAGTACATCCATTTACGTGATGCAGTTGTAAATGAGGCAATCTCAGTGAATTGGGAAAAATGGTCACTTTACCATCCGCATTTACAGGCAGCCCAAGACACATGCATGAATATGCACAAGATGCAATGACGTATGTTCGTGCATATGGTCGTCCAGATTTTTTCACCACATTTACATGCAACCCAGCAAGGGATGAAATAAAGGAGCTTTTATTAACTGGACAATCACCATCAGATCGTCATGATATTTCTGCACGTGTATTTAAACGAAAATTAAAATCTTTAATAGATTTTATTGTCAAACACCAAGTATTTGGAGAGACGCGCTGTTGGATGTATTCCATTGAATGGCAAAAAAGAGGTTTACCACATGCACATATTTTAATATGGATGATGGAAAAAGATAACACCAAACAGAATTGATGAAAACGGAGAAATACCAGACATTGAAATTGATAAAGACTTGCACGATATTGTCTCAAAAAATATGATTCATGGTCCATGTGGCTCACTAAATAATAATTCACCGTGCATGTCAGATGGAAAGTGCACAAAGCGGTATCCTAGAGACTTACATGCTGAAACTATTACAGGCAATGATGGATATCCACTCCATCGACGACGATCTGCCGAAGATGGTGGAAAATCCATTAAACTAAAAGTACTCAACAATACTATTGATGTTGATAATCGTTGGTTAGTACCATATTCTCCATTACTACTAAAAACGTATAACGCACACCTACATGTTGAGTACTGCAATTCAGTGAAAGCTATAAAATATATTTGCAAATATCTTTGCAAGTGTGCGGTTTAATTTAGAAAACGAATGCTTTTCTCATGGGCAATTATCTGTCGCGTGCTCGAGAGTCGTTCATCCTTTATGTTTATGCAGAAAACGGACAAACCAAAAAATGCAGTCCATTCACTAGCTACACAATAACAAGATCTTATAGTTAAAACATTTTTTCTTTCTTTCCTTTCAGTTCACAGCAACGCAAAGTAGGGTATTAACTTGAATGGTTTGTTTTCTTGCTGAATCTATGTTAACTATAATACTTCTATTTACTTCCCTAATAATTAAAATCAGATTGAGCCACAGCGAAGCGTGACCGGGTTCAGCTAAGTTATATATAAATATAAATAATACATTTTCTTGAACCTGGGAATTTCGATAACCTTAGGATATATGATGCTCTATTTTTGAAACACTGCAGTTTTAATGCAAATTTTGACAAATTTTGTTTAAACTTGAATTTTTTATAGAGTTAGTTGGGGGTTACAGTAAGTTATCATCATTGGCTGGTAGTATTTAAAGTACCAGTGAAAATTTTTACTGTGAGTGCTCCATATACAAAATAATTAATCAATGTACTACTCCCGGACCTCCCCTTGACAGTCCATGGTGGTGGTGGCAGAGGGGGAACCCAAAGGTATCTGAAACATCGAAAAATAAACTTTTTTTTAAGTTTAAAAGGCTTCTTGTTTTTTTACTTTTTGGCCGCTGCCAACCATCATTTCACTTGTATCATTAATAAAGATCAAACTTAATTATTATTTATTATATTGTTTTACTTTTTTTTTTTTAAAAATAATGGGCTGTATAAAAAAAAAAAAAAAAACGCTCTTAAAAAAAAAACGATTACTTTATTACCTTTTATGTATTTTTTAGTAATGTTCAAAAATAAAAACCCTGTACTGACTTTTCTGCATGTTGAATCTTGTTGATATCATTCCTTGGGTTTGGTATTTAAAATAACTTGCTACACTACTGCTTTAACTTCGGTGAAGTTTATTAAATTTTCTCCCGCAAACAAAATGTGTGCCATGGCATGGACCGAAACAAATGATGACAGAGACATTTTCCCATGATAGCCTGCTTCTTTTTGTGGGTCACCGGCCCAGTTTCCGGCAAACACAACTTTGTTTTGTGATTCAAACAAAGCTGGATAATGCTGGGCACATTTTTGAATATCTTCTATGTAAATAGTTTTTTGATTAGTAAAGGTCGGAATTCATGGAAATGAATATCCGTAAAAGGAAGTCCATATTTTCCATTCCATGAAAGGAAGTCTTTCAGGAAGATATTTTGACACACAATCATGCGACTTTTCTCAAATTACCCTCTTGTCACAATCGGTAAATGCTATTCACCGCGATCCAACCATTCATCATCTTTGTTGTGTGGTTGGGTTTCAGCAGAGCTGGAAAGCAGTCAGAGACATTTTCCATGATATCCTGCTTCTTTTTGTGTCATCGGACCAGTTTCGGGCGTTCGCCAGCAACAGAATGTTTTTGTTAAGCATATATACATAAATGCACAGCCAAAGCAAATACAGTTGATACATCCAGTAATAAATCTATGTTTTACACTGTTTTGAGGAACCATCCTCATGATGGGCGAACGCCCGAAACCAGTCGATCACCACAAAAGAACAGGCTATCACGGAAATTCTCTGAACATCATCTTTCTCAGGATTTCTTCAATAAAAATCCACTTTTAATTAGCGCATGACACTGTTCTTTTGCACCAAAAAGCGCGTATCAGGGTGGAATTTTAAAGATATGGTGGGCAAGTATCCATTTTCCTGGCGACCTGTTGAGGTGTAAGTTCATGTGGCAATATTCTAAGTCTCTTTTTTAACTTTCCCATATAGTTCGTGTGGCAAACGGCGGAGATGGGGGCTAACAGTGTCTTTAGTACACCAGTATTTGTGCTTGGATTTAACTCGACAGTTTCCCGTACAGCATCATCAATAACACATGAATCCCAGGCTGTAAGCTCATCAAGAACATCTTCTCCTTCCAATTAACATGAAGTACGCAAAGCTTAAGCAGTTGGGCACAGCTTTTTCCAATATATCGTAACAAACAAACAGTCATGGTTTTCTAAAAAACCTCACCAATTGAACTGACTATTTGAACGGGACGTAATGTGTATAGATACAATGTTTAAAGATCAATATAATATCGTGTTGGTAAACATCAGACGTATGTGGACGAGCTTTATAGTCCACGATTCTTTAGTTAGAAAAACGGCCATTTTTTTATTCCCCCTCACCCCATAAGTCACATTTATTAGTAAGTAAAATTACATTCTTTAATTTTTGAATTCAATACATTCTTCAATAACATTTTATATGTGACCGACCGCACTGACGACTGCAAACGATTATCGACGAGTCTACCCGTAACTGTCGGAAGGTGATGATAATTCAGGCATCTGCATTAAGTAGCAGGGTCACTTTTTTTTTCTGTAATCTAAAGCGTTAATTGAATAATACCATTTTTTTTTTTTTAACTGTATAATTAACGTCGAAATATAATCTGTAACAAGTTTTCTTACATTATATAATGTATAATACAAATGCAATTATATAATTTTAAATTTATTATTATTTTTTTTATTTATTTAAGGCGCGTCAACATCTGTGTCATTGGCACCCGGAGCTTTCTCAATGCACTGCCGGCCTCCGGACAGTGTTCTCTCGTTACAGACAGCAGTGTCCATCTCCGGACAGTGAGCTGTAGAGGCTCTCCTAGGAAGAAAAAATCTAAGAGTACCACAGCTGGACTTGAACCCGGATCCTCCGCGTGGGTGTCCAGTACGCTAACCACTTAGCTATACCCTTCCCTTTTAAATTAATTATTATTATTATTATTTAGAATTGCAAAGAAAATTCAGTTTTTCTTTTTTTCTGAGGTTTACAGCACTGCCGGAATGATATGATGTGATTGCGTTCTAATCCAAAAGAAAGTACCACTAACTTTGAGAAACACAATAAAACATTTGAATCATTTAACAACTACCTATTTAACAATTGATTTATTGTTCTGGTGCAATACTTCTCCAACTTTACTAGGTTACAAACTTTCTTTCTGATAGATCAATAATTTAAAGAACTCCATTTAAATAAATTAATAGAATGAACTAAGATTTTGGATAAATATTAAATATTAAAGAAGATTTATGAAATGCTTTACAAAACTATTTTTTAAAAATAAAATATATATATATATATATAACTCATTTACATTAATAATGTAATTATTATTATTTAAAATAACGTCCATTTAACTGTTACATTCATTTTAAACCATACTTAAGCAATAAGATTCGAAGGAATATTTATATGAATGGATTTTATTAGTCCTTATATCCTTTTATCCTTATAAGTCCATGAAGATAAAAAAACATACATTCATACATACACACACACATACACACATATACACACATACACACACACACATACACACATACACACAGACCATTTACTAAAAACCACTTTTATGACTGAGGGGATCTCAAAACGGATATTTCCGGTGAAAACTCGATATCGATAATTTGACACGATTACAATACTTCCTCTTACTAATTGTAAGAGAAAGTAAAAAGTATTGTAAGCAATTGTAAGCAAAAAGTATTGTAAACAATCGTACAACTTGTATGTATGTATGTATGTATGTGAACAGCATAGCTCAAAAACGAAAAATCGTAGAAAATACAAACTTGATATTCCGTTTATGTATCACCATTTCACCCTACAGTAGGTTATCTGTCGAAATTCCTCGCCCGAATTACCACTTTACTGAATTTTTTTTTTTTTTCACTTTTTTGCGATATTTTCAAAAATGGCTCCAACGATTTTCTTTAAACTTGTTATATCAGCTACACATACTATGACATACAACAACTTTCACTGGGAAAGCTCATTTAATAAGGGCACTTTTAGAGGAGGGATGGGGGTTAGGTTTTCTTCTAAAGTGGTATTTCAGTTTTCTATACAATTCTATCATCTTAATAATATTAATTAGAATTAAATATGTTGTTGAAATTCCGAGTTTGAAAAATATCGGATGACCGGATGTACGTTGTTTTACTGAAAAGTATTTTTTCAGTTTTCTGCTATTTTCTCTAAAACTACTGCAACTATTTTCTTTGAATTTGATGTGTGAACTACACATGAAAAAGTTACAACTTTTGTTTGTAACATTTCTTCTGGTAAAGTCATTTATAGGTGCTTTTGGAGGAGCGGTGGGGTTATGTTTTTCTTTAAAGTGCTATCATAGTTGATTATACAATTCTACCATCTAAACAAAATTAATTAGAAATAAATAGATCGGCCAAAATTCCGAGTTTTAAGAAAATTAGTAAACCGGAAGTGCGTTTTTAACTGAATGGTTTTTCGCAGTTTTCTCTATAGAAAAACCGACGAATTTCATTAAATTTGGTGTACTAACCATAAAATTTGTCAATCACAATTTTGAAAATTGGAATAAGAGAAAGTTGTGTGAGTGTATCACACCAGATTTTTTTTTATTTGATGTTCGCATCACAAGGAGCTCCAAAGATTTTGTACAAACTTTAGTTATATTTACTATAAATGATTTTTGAAATATCAAATGGTATTTGAAATAGAGTATTGTTTCAGTAAATGTTAAGATCCAGCATGATAATAAAGTTCATAAACTTCCACGTATTAAATTAGTCAACTGGTATTTTCAGAATTGATATAAAAATCGAGCGAATTGATTCTAGCATAATTTCCCTGTAGTGGAAGAACGAAATAGAAAAATTGAAAAATAGTTTAGAATATTTTATAGTTTCCAAAATATAATTTTGTTAATTTATTGAGCAGTGAATTTACCTTCAAAAAGAGTGTATTTTAGAGTCAGGTACTGTAAATTGGGGTCATTGCGTAGGAAAACAAAGGCACAAAAACCCGTTAAGGTAATTCTTTTGTAAAAGAAAATTCCCCCGCTAGAGAGAGAATTCCAAGACAGTCTGTACTCTGCCTTCTAACAAGAACAGTCTGCCTTCAGCTTTCAAACAACACAGTCAGCATTCTGCTTCCAGGCCAGAACAGAACACTTCAGGAATCGCTCAGTGCCAATGATAGATATTTGCCTTTATTCTAGATAAACATCTGATTTATAATTGTGATATTGTAAAATACTTTAAATAGCTTAGAGAATAATATATTTATTTTATAATCAGTGGTACTTTCTTGATTATTACTGATACTTCTAACCTTCTCAAACATACTTACAAGCCCTTTTCTCTAAAACGCTCAAGCCACTACAAACACACATCTCCAATCCATTACAGCCCTCTGATTCTCCATTTTAATGATCATTAGTGACAAAATATGAATGTCTTTTAGAACACTTTGGTTTTCAAAATAACATAAACAAAGTGAACTTTTAACATGACAATGACAAAACAATTAAGTAATTAGGAATAAGAAGCAAAAAAAGTAATTTTAATAGTACATTTAATTAAGACTAGATAGAAAACTTAAAGTTAGCGGATTCAAAATTTTTAAGGAAAGAAGGTAAAGACCGGAAGTTAGGGCACTTAATAGAGAAGAGATATTTGAGTGGTTAAGTAATATGAATTGGTAAGAGGAAATGTTGATAGAATGGCGTCGTACTAAACTTCTGAGGCTAGAATGTAGAGGAGATTCGTATATAGTCTTGGCTATCGACACTAACCCAAATCCATTGGTCCTTTACTAATACTACCACCGCTAGTATAGAGAGTTAAAGCCCGTCTGATATTCCACCACAACTTCTATTGAAGGAATGTAGAACGCTTTGCTGGAGATTCTAAGAGAATGGAGAATGGTGGGAGGGAAATGCCTGGGAAAGTTCCAGTTAGAGAGCAATTTCTATTCTAAAGATGCAAATAGACATTTGAAACAGCTTGAGGGGGAGGGAGGGAAGCGCTCTCTTCCTCTTCTTGTTATATCATTGAAAACCAAATAGTTCCTTTTAGAGGGAATGCTTCAAAATTTTTTTCCAAATATGATTTTCAAGAAAATGTATTCATTATTTTCTTTTATTATTATTATTTTTTTTTTTAATTTAAGGCGCGTCAATATCTTTGGTCATTGGCGCCCGGAGCCTTCTCAGTGCAGTGCTTGTCCCCGGACAGTGTTCTCTCGCTACAGACAACACCGTCCATCACAGAACAGTGAGCTGTAGAGGCTCCTAGGAAGAAAAAATGTAAGGATAGCACTGGACTCGAACCCGGGACCTCCGCGTGGGATTCTAACGCGCTAACCACTTAGCTTGTCCCTTCCATTTCTTCTGTCATAATTTTCTATTACTGTTATAAGAGGAAAGATTAAATATTACGATCATATTTAAGAAGTTAAGTTTTCCAGAAATACAGGACTTAAGGTATCTCTGAGTGTATGTATGTATATGAGTGTGTGTGTGTGTGTGTGTGTTTGTGTGTGTGTGTGTATGAACTAACGTCACAAAAACATATAATCTAGAAAGCTAAAACTTGATATTCGGTTTAGCTGCTAGTCCGAAGGTTATTGTTAAATCCATCAACCGGAAATGCGATTTTTCTGAAGAAGTTTTTCAGGTTCTTCGGTGACTTTCTTTAAAATGGCTGCAAGATTTCGGGTTTTGCTGCAACATAATAAGGTTTCCTCCAGTACAATTAATGTTTCTTCCACATATTACCTTTTTTGTAAAATGTATTCTAAAAATGAATTTTCCAGTTTAAGACAACATCATTGGTTTTTTTTTTTCCTTCAATAATTTATTTGCAACTGTACAATATATACAATGAGCAAATGTGATGAATGTTTACATGACATGATTTACATGAGAAGAAAATACCCAGTGGTATTACTTCAAGGCGTTGAAGTTAATTTAAAAGGTCACGGGGCCACTGACGCTTCTGGCATCGAGATGGATTATCAGGTAAGGTTTGATTAGCAAGTTGTTGAATCAAAGTATTGTGATGATGGGGCAGGCAGTTATGGAATCCTTAGTAAACAGGATTTAATTAGATCGGACACAAATGGAATGGATAGGTCATTATGTAAGGTTTTATTGGAGACATAATAAGGAGTATTGGTAATTTTTCATAGGATTTTGGACTGTAAGGATTGGATACGGTAAACGTTGGAATGCTTAGTGGAGCCCCATACCTCTAGTCCATAAGTCCATATTGGTCGTAGTAAAGTTTTGTATAGTATAAACTTGTTTTTAAAGTAAGTTTGGATCGTTTGTATAAGAGTCTTGAAAGGATAAGAAACCGTCTATTAGTTTCAGTCCTTTTCAGTCTGGCATGGGGGTTGCTGGTTAGTCTTTTGTCCATATATAACCCAAGATAGCGTACTCTATCAGCAGTAGGTAGGAAGGTGTTATTTAATTTAACACCAGGACAGAGGGAGTGACGAAGTGTAAACGTAGTGTGAATACATTTCTTTTCATTAACTTTTATCTTCCATTTTTTGCACCACTCTTCTATTAAGGAAAGATGATCTTGAAGATGACTGGAGGCAATAGTAGGTTCGGTATGGGAGGAAAGAATAGCAGTATCATCAGCAAGGTTGATGTTACTGTATTAGGATGTAGGGGAAGGTCAGCAGTGTATATTGTGTATAAAATTGGACCTAGGATACTACCTTGCGGTACTCCAGCTTTCACAGGGAAATAGGGAGAAAAGGAAGAACCCTGAGAGACTTGGCAAAACCGATCGCTCAGGTATGATTTAAGAATAAGGAAATAGGTATATGGTAGGATGCTTTTGAGTTTCCACAGCAGTCCAGGGTGCCAAACCTTGTCGAAAGCCTGAGAGACATCAAGGAAGGCCCCTGTACAGTACTGTTTCTTCTCAAAGGAGGATGCTGCGGCGTCTACAACATGATGAACTTGTTGTATAGTGGAGTGCATTTGCCTGAAACCAAACTGATGGTCGGGAAAATCACTGAAAACTGATGGTCAGTGGTTTAGTAAAAAAAAAAAAGAAGACATTTCACCCATGTTTCAATGAGCCTATTCAGGGTCGTTACACCTTGAAAGTCAAAAAGGCACCTTGTGCACCTTCAAATTGTAATAATTGTAGAAATAGTCTTTGGTATGGGAGGAAAGAATAGCAGTATCATCAGCGAAGGTTGATATTACTGTATTAGGATGTAGGGGAAGGCCAGCTGTGTATATTGTGTATAAAATTGGACCTAGGATTGGTCCAAATTGGATTGGACCTTGCGGTACTCCAACTTTCATAGGGAAATAGGGAGAAAAGGAAGAACCCTGAGAGACTTGGCAAAACTGGTCACTCAGGTATGATTCAAGTCATGCGATTCATCAAGTCATACGAGTTTCCATATTAGAGTTTTACATTCTCTTACTGCCGTAAGAGGAAATATTGTGATCTGTCAAATTTTCAAAATTGAGTTTCCACCGGATATACATATTTTAACGCAGGAAGCTCAAATTCGGTATGACGTCACTTATTTTTTCCTCCATTTTTTTTTTTTGTATTTTCTCAAAAAATGATTCTAAAAATTTTCTTTAAATTTCGTTTATTATTTATACATATAAATACGTAACTTTTATTTGAAACATTTTATGGATATTTTTGATTTTTTGATGATTCTGTGAATTACGTTGGATTTCGAATGCTGGGTTTTGTTTAAAAGCTTTTAGTTTAGTGCTGCCTTCTAGACAACAATGTAATCACTTCAAGTATAACCTGCCCATTGGTAGTTATCTGTATCCCCACCACCTCGCCTCGATATTTATGTTAAGACAACTGAGTAAACAATTTTTTGTTTAAAAAAAATCTATCAACATTATACTTGTATTATTTGCAGTTATTGAAAGTCGTATGAGTGTTTCACGTAAGTTTTTTTTTTTTTTTACTTCATCTTAGAATCGTGTCAAATTTTCGAAATCGTGATTTCACCGGAAATACTTATTTTGAAGCCCCCCTTGAGTCAGTTCAAAATAGTGTTTTTTTTAGAAATTGGTCTGTATGTGTGTCTGTCAATTTGTTTGTATGGTTAGCATAACTCAAAATCGATAAAAAAATAATACTGAAGGACCTGTTCGATAATGTTTTATGATCTTTTTTTAGTTTTCCGAGGCCATCCTTATGAGAAATATTTTTAAGTTTCCGGATTGAGAGTGTACCAATGGTTTACTATAAACCGACGTTTCACTTATATTGCAATGAGCTTTTTCCATGGTCGGTCACCTTGAATGCTAATGGTGCACTGACCTATCACTAGTGACCAATGGTCAAAGGGCACCATTAGTATTCAACGTAATATGATCCTGAAGAAGTTCATTGCAATATGGGCGAAGAGTCATCTATAGTAAACCACTGACGCAGTCTCAACCCAGGAATAGGTGTTTTTCAGTAAGGTTTTGGTCAAAATTGATCAACCAGAAATACCACTTTGCTATGTAGATTTTTAACGTAATGTGATATTGAATTTCAAATTTAAACTAATAGATTCTTCCAAGTCACCCAAGACTCACCTACCTCCATCTATCCCATCCTTGCAACCTGGCACCCAACTATCGGACATCCATCTATCCAGGGTAGCATCCTGGCACCCAACTGTCGGACATCCCCGTACACCCCTGATATAGCAATCCTATCACCTCACACCGATCCCGTTCATTCCAGGCACTCCTTGCAAATCCTCTTGACTCACTTGAATCCTGGTTAACGAAATGGAGAAAAAAATCAACCTTAATAAACCCCAATACATAGTTTTCACATTTAACAAAAAAGTACCCTCTCCCATCTAGTTCAGTACTCCTATTTCTCCCGCAGACCATATTCGTTATCTTGGACTATACTTAGAAAGCGACTCACATGGAATCTCTATACGAGACTTAAACAAATCACCCTCAACCAACGCTTCAGACTTCTGGCTAGACGTCTTGACAAACGCTCTAAAGTAACACTTCTGAATAAAGAATGCTTTACATCCCACTGCTCGCTCCCATTTGGACGTACGGACTGGAACTAACGGACTACGGACTAGCACTCCTAAGCGTTCTAACCTCAATAGAATTCAAATCCTTCAGTCAAATATCCTCCGTCGCATTGTCGACGCCCCTTTTTACGTCACCACTTTTTACGTTCACAACGATCTGAAGATCCCATTTGTCAACGACCTCGCAAAATCCCGATACAACTAATTCCACAGTCATCTATCCCTCCATCCAACTTCTTTTGTCCAAACCCTCTATTCAAACTCACTCCCAGGTCTAAAAGCGCCGTTGGCCCCGCGACCTACTGGATATCTAAGTCAGTTATCAGTATAATGGATGTGTTCATGAAATGTTTTGCCGTGAAAGATTAATATGTCATCTATGAATGTATGGCATATGTCACCCGTGTATCCTGTTAAAATTTTGTCCATTTGTCTTTGATAACAGAAACTAGCATTCTTTAATCCTAATGGAAGAGTAAGGAATTTGTATGTAATGTAACAGCAAGAGAGCAGTTGAGATTCTCTTGCTCTCTTGCTGTTACATCACTGGGTAACTCCCAATCACATGACATTGCATGATACAGTATTTTTTATATCATATTTACTACCATGCAGTTATAAATATTCAACAAATAAATAAATAAAAAACTAATAGTATGAACGAAAATTGTCTAGTGCGATAATTTTGCAGATTATATTTGGCGTTAAATATATATATATTTTTTAAATAAAATTAAAAATAACTGAGTTTGTTAATTAATTAATTATATGCCACAATTTAAATAAATTATTAATTGAATACTATATTATTTAAACAAAAAAACTTCATTTTACGTAATGTTTCTTCTATATAGTATAGTATTGAATATTTAAATGAAAAATTAATTACATTTATTCACTCATTTTCTTTGAAGAAAATGAAAGAAATTTTTATGTTAAAAAAAAGTACATTATCTCATCAAACTTTAATTAGTAAAATAAAGACACAAGAAAAAAAAATGAAAGGATAATACCATTCCATCCTCCATTAACATCATCCATTACTCCCTTTGGTAGAGAAACTTCCCTCTCTTTATTTCCTCTTCCCCGGATATATAAAAAAAAATGAGGAGTATTTCCTTTCTTTATGATGATGCTGAAGTAAAGAAGACGTGAAATAATGAGGCGGAAGGATATACCACAAGAATGAGTTCTATTATATTTTATGAAGTTCGAGCAGGTGTTGTGCGAAGGAGGATGGATTTATTGAAGGTTACGGATGAATAAACATCAATTTTTATATATATATATATATATAAAAAACACAAGTTTCCGGATTCAATTTATCATTCGCACAAAAATAAAAGCAATTATTTGATAAATATAAGTTTCTCTTCCACACTTTGCAGCCGTTTATATTATATTTTTATTTTAAATTGATACGGTCAGTCTATTATAATATTAGTCTAAGTTTGATTTATTTCAATTTATTTAAGATTATATTTTGGCTATAATATATTTTCAGTAGATGAGCATTCATAAAGCTTAAAGTATCTACTGCTGGAATTATTTCTAAACATTAATAAAAAAAAAAAAAAATCTGATGTGGAACACTCACATAACATTCTCTTAAGCGGCCCTCAGACAATCAATATTAATTTCAATATCTTTTATTGGTCAGTATTTCATCAATATATTGAAAATGTCCTGACACGGTCAATACATATCCAATCAATATTTGGTTGCGAAAAGATTTGTGCGTGTGAAGATTCTGCTAAAAATGAAAAATAAGGAAAAAAGCATGTATTGCTATCATTTTGGCACGTGTGGGTGCGAAACAAGACGAAGAAAAGGCGTTGAGTAAAAAAAAATGTATATCAGAAAGAAAAAAGTTAAATTACCAGGCAAAAGAAACATGATTATAAAAATTACTTTAGGATGAATAGCGATATATGTACATTTTCATCTTCAATTCACCGAGTCGGGAGATAACGGGGACGATGCATTTTCCATAGTTACAGATAAACTAACCAAGATTGTAAATCACGCGCACGAACGATCAATATTTCATCAATATGCATCACTGACATTTTCCGTGGTGGCCTGCTTCATTTTGTGGTCATCCACCGGTTTCGGGCGTTCGCACATCTTCAGGATGTGTTTTTCAGACAGTGAGACAACACAGACTTGCACAGAGCATTTGACAATATTATTGATCGTCTGAGGGCCGCTTTACTCCAGTTCTCATTTTATAGTTAGTGTGCAAATTCAGTTTTACACACCGATTCAGTCAGTGACGGAGTCAGTGTGTAAAACTGAATTGAAAAACGCATCCTGAAGATGGGCGAACGCCCGAAACCGGTCGATGACCACAAAATGAAGTAGGCTACCACGGAAAATGTCATTGATGCTTTCCAGCTCTGCGGAACCAACCACCACAACAACTTTCATCAGTATGACTAGCTCTGCCTAAAATATTGACGAGTATTTTCAGGACCCCGAAAATCCGTCAATATATTGACAGTATGTCAATAATTGCCCTCATACGGCCAATAATATTGTCAATATTTGTATCAATATCTGAAATATTTGACAATATTATTTGGTCGTCTGAGGGCCGCTTTACTCCAGTTCTCATTTTATAGTTTGTATACCAAATTTAATGAAATTTAAATTTGCGGAAACTGAAAAAAACTGTTTCAGTAAAAGCGCACTTCCGGTTTACTAATTTTCTTCAAACTTGGAATTTTGGCCATCTATTTATTTCTAATTAATTTTGTTTGAATGATAGAATTGTATAATCAGCTAAGATAGCATTCAAGTAAAAAACATAACCCCACCCATTCCCTAAAAAAGTACCCTTAAATGAATTTCCCCAGGGAAATGTTTCAAATAAAAGCTGTACATCTTTGTATGTGTATTTTAAAGGAAATCGTCGGAGCCATTTTTGAGAAAATTGCGAAAAAGTGAAAACAAAAATCAGTTAGTAAAGTTTTACTACACAAATCTGCTTACGCTTACCATTGCTAAAACGAGTGGTAAAATTGTGTGTAGAAATGAAAATAATCTGAGAAGAGCATTGTAATTTTCCGCTATCAATTCGGACTATTTGCAGTGGCTAATTTTGTGATACATATTACCAACCAATACCGAGAATAATGAAACGGTTAATTAAATTAAATTGCAGTCAATACGTACATGATTGAATTAAATAACTTATTACGTCACCACATTATAAACCTCATCATAAAATCTGATTCCTTTGGCTAATTCGTCATTTGAATTATTTCAAACCTAAACGAAACTTAAATTCCTATAATGGTCTCAGTGCTGTTTATAATGAGTGATTCGTTAATACAATGTGGTACAAATTATTCTAATATTGCATGATTTACAGTGTTCATTGCACTATGAATAATATCCATGATCATAATTATGTATCGATCATAAATTTATTACCGTAATATAATAGGATAATATGCTTTGAATGTATAAATGATGTCCTTATTTACAAAGTAATATAACACTTCTGTTTGAACATTCATGCAGAAATTTTATACCTCACCAGCATCTTATTTAGGTCAATATTTTTTTTTTTCAGAATAAATAATTCCAGGCAGTAAAAAAATAAAATTAACACATTTAGCTATCTAATTGGTAATTGTATGGAAAGCCCATTTGGAGTGGGAAATGTTTACGATAATATATAAGAAATGGTTCCCAAACTGAACTGAAGACATTGAAAGTTTAAATAACACTTTATTTAACGAATTTATTTTTACAAGTTCAATTCAAAATGGTCTCCTCTAGCTGCAATACAAAGTCTAGCCTAAGGAAAGGAATTATCTCCAGTAGTAGCTGGACTCCACGAGGAGGTCCTGGATTCCAGCCCAGCATTGCTGCCCTTAAATTTTCTCTTCCTACGAAAGCCTCTACATCTCACTGCTCGGTCATGGGTAGTGTTGTCTGCAGCATTGTACGGAAGCCGGTAGTGCAATGAGAAGGCTCTGGGGGCACAATAGACTCTTTGACGTCTCTGTGCACAATCCCCTAAAAGAATCTTAAAAAAAAATTAAAAAGTCCATCCTATTAAAAGTGATCTAACATTCACTCTCTGATGTAAGGAGAATTTCTTGTGTTCGCTACAGTATTCATAATTCTGGCAATATGTTGATCGCAGCAGTATACAGTTCTGTACACGCTAAAAACTTGGTATGCCCCAAAAGAAACTAGTGAGCTGTGTTAGATCAGGTGAAACCGGAGGCCAAGGCGTAACTACCTTAACCGATCTAACGAACGCTAGATGAAGCAATGTCCATAATAAGCGGCAGTTTTTCTAAAGTAAAAAAAAAGTTAGATATTATGTGTTATTTCACCCTTACGACCATCCAATCGTTAATAATTCCAAAGTAATATCTTACCGAAAACTTATTTAATTTTTCCAATTTAAGGCGCGTCAACTTTTTGGTCATTGGCGCCCGGAAACTTCTCAGTGCACTGCCAGCCTCTGGACAATGAGCTGTAGAGGCTTTTAGTAGATAAAATCTAAAGGCAGCACGGTTGGAAGATCAGTGCGCTTCCATTGCGCTAATCCCTTACCTTTAGGCTATTATTGAAGGTAACTCATCTCTATTGAACAGATAGTGTTGATGTTCAGTGAATCATCGACAGAAATGCATCCGCAGCTTCAAAATACTTGAGCTCTTTGAATATAAGATATTTATAAGCCAAAATAATGGATCTTTTAGGCTTCTGCGGCCATTGTCTCAGATTTTTTGGGTTAAGATGTGTCAGTTCGGACGAGAACTGTTCTACCCAGTGTGGCTTTGGCATTCGCAGCAACACCACCCTGAAGAAAAGCTCATTTTAATATGGGCAATATTAAATTTTAGTGGCCATATAATCCGACAGTCAGACAGCCCTGAAGGCACTTTCCTCACACCAAATAGTCTCAAGATTGGTGTGGGACTGCCTACTTACCCTCACCGAGGTGGAAACTCGGAATAAACTGACTTGGGTGCCGGGACATGCAGGGTTTTTGGGCAATGAGAGGGCAGATGCCCTAGCGAGGGAGGGTTTACAGGATATCTTTATAGGCCCCGAACCCTTCTGCGGCTTGTCCGGGAGCCTCATTCAAACTTCTATCAGGGGTTGGATAGAAGAACTGCATTGGTGGGAGAGAACACCAGGACAGAGGCAGGCAAAGCTCTTCATCAAAAGACATTTGTCTAAATTTACCAGAGACCTACTGAGCCAGATCCGAATGGATGTAAGGTTAATTGTGGGTCTATTAACAGGGCATTGTAGGCTGAATAGATACATGCACCACCTACAACTTGCGGATAGGGCGGTATGCCGATTCTACAAGTTAGAGGAAGAAACTCCGGCGCACATCCTTTGTGAGTGTGCCGGCCTGCCGAGGATTAGGTTTCTTCAATTGGGGGACAGGCAATCCCGAAGCTAGAAGGTTCATGACGGAGCCGCTTTCAGTTTGCTAGGATTGATCAGGAGGGCATGGCTGGAGGTTGTAATGTAATTTAAGGGGATCCACAATAGACCTCTATGTGCAGGTCGCAGTGGAATGAGGCTCGCCCCCCTCCCCCACATCTAATCTAATCTAATATGGGCAAAACGGTTCTTACCACCAATCAGTTCTAGCCTAAGATACCTAGATTCGCTGTACACTGAATCTCCCCACTAAGATGTTAGATTTCAAATGATATTTGGTTTTGTTCTAAGCGCTGTTTGTTGTGTTACACCTTTACACTTTGAATAAAAATGAAAATTTTACAAAAAATTTCAATTATAATTTCAACTTCCACCAGATTTTTTTATCCCTTTTTCTTTTCCATACCTGGATTTTTGCTCTTAAACTCTCTTAGTGAGACAAAAACTTTTCAGAATTTTCAGGTTAGTATACTATGTTCTAGCACTCTCACGTTTAATAAACCCTAATAAAAAAGTGTTACCAAAGTTTTCTATTATACTGGCAAAGGGTTTGTTTGAAGAGAATTCATTCAAAGTGTTGAACCTTTCTCCGATTAGATTATGGTTGTGTTATATATATCAGTAATTGTATGAACTTTACAAAGTGTCTGAATGGAGAATTAATTTATCCAGATTAAAGGACAAGGGAATATTGTTGCATATGTTTTATGTGATAGAAACCAAAGAGACAGAGAAAGGACATAATTTAATTAAAGATTAAATATTAATTGAAAAGCCTATTTAATTGGATTAAAATGTTTACGTCTAAAACCATCCTCAGAATTAGTTGGAATCGCAAAAATAGTAAGTATATTTTTATCAGGATGATGTTAATTAAACGGTGATATCCAAGACTTAGAGTTGTCAATTAAGTAAACATGCAAAAACCATTTTATTTAAACAAAAAGGAAATGTCAATCCCACTCACTAGTACAATAGAAGAAGATTGCGGTTGAATTATGAAGCTAGTGGAACGTGTTTCCGTTGATATCGCCGCTGTATACAAGAGTTTATATCTTTCTAGACTAGTCAAGCAATCATTGTGGTTAATATTTTACTTAAACGACAAAATTTATTTTCACTTTTTCTCACTACTAGGAAATTTTTAACATTGAATTTTTACCGGAAATATATGTTTTGAGGTCCCTTGAAGACGAAAAAATATGGTTTTATCGAATGGATATATGAACCATATATCTCAAAAAAGGAAAATCGTATATCACTCAAACTTGGAATACCGTTTTGGTACTAAATGCCAAAGGCTTCGAGCAAAAAAAGAAAATCCATCAACCGGAGATGTGACTTTACTGAACGAACAGTATTCTTCAATTTTTACACGCATAAAAACTCTTCAATTTCATCTGAAACATTTTCCGGAGAATAAGGATCTTTTGGGGGGGTTCTGGAGGGGGAACAGTAGCGTTGATCTGTCCTCTAAAGAACAACTTCCACATGCCATGTGTGGTTCTATCACCTACATAATATATTTATTTCGTATATATGTAATGGGATCCAAAGAGAGCATGCTTAGCAGAGAAAGAGACACGAAATGACTGGACCACTCTCTCGGACTAGAGTGGGAGAAACTACATAAATACAGCGACGGGAGATATATATATATTAGCAGAGTTCACTCGGCAGTCATAACGTATCATTTACCTTATTCTTTATCATCTACCATACTCTACCATATTAAGTGTAAAGTCCAGGCAATCAGTGCCACTTTTATATTAAACAGTGTTCAACCATATTTATTTTGTTCATTCAAACCAAACCATTTCTCTCCTTCAACATATCCATCGCCAACGATGAGGATGAGGGTGGAGATATGAAAGGAGCAATAAGTGATTCAGACTCTAATCTAAGTCTCTCAGATGATGATCTGAAAAAAGATTTAATCATAGATAAGGTAAATGACACGTTTGTGACTGGCGAGTGAACTCCTTTGTTTATCTCTCTCCCGATGCTGTTCTTATGCAATTTCTTTCACTCTAGTCCGAGAGAGTGGTCTTGTCATTTTGTCTCTCTTTCTCTGCTATGGATCCTCTCTTTGAATCCTATTACATACATTAGAATTCCGAATTTGAAGAAAATCGATTAATAAAAAGTTACAGAATTTCTTTTTTTATAATACTAAAACGATTTTGTTTAAACTTGGAATGCTAATATGCAGGGTGTTCACTTCAAACGCAATGTTTCGTTACACTAAAGTAACCAACAAGTGTCGAGTGTAACATTAAGTTGAAGGGAACTCTCTGCCCGAACTTGATAAATTTTTTAGACCATGGATGGAAATCTAAATTTGGACAGCAATAAAAAGAAATATGCATGTTACGATGGATAAAATACCAGATGTTATCTCAGCATTGTGGACCAAAGTTGATTTTATATTGGCAGAAAGTGAATGCAAAGGTAACTGCCAGGAAATTTCCCAAAATATTGCGATTTCCTGATTTTTAAAGATTGGTATTTAGAGTAATCACTCAGGTTGGAGTGTTGTTAGTTGCATGAAAAAGTGTTAAGTTTCATAGCAAAGCAAATCACTAAGAGGAAGCCACAGGCGACTAGACAATTATAGCGGATACCACACTAAAACAGATAACTATCGGAGGAATAGCAAAATGGATGATCCAGGCTGAAATGGCTCTAAGAAATTGAAGCTCCAGAGGATTGGAAGTCAGCCGGTGATGAATCAATGTACCGAGTTACAGTATATTCTTGATGGAGAAATGTTGTTGGTGTGTTGTGTTGTAGTACGTGTAGCACGAGTGGTTTTGTAAAGGGCTTGTGTGTATGTTCGAGAAAGAGAGAGAAGTATTAGAAATAAGTAAGAGATCACCACTGTTTTTGAAATAAATATATTATTTTCTAAGTGAATTTAAATACTTCACAATATCACAATATTATGCTTATTAAATACTGAAACTAGCTAGATTAAACTCTTATGTTTTAACTTATAACTGGCACTGAAGCTAAGAGAGTGATTTTTGACACAGGTGTCCTGGTTCAGTCTAATTCGGACTGTCCTGTTTGAAAGCAGAATTTAGACTGTCCAAATCCTTTCAAATAATGCTGGTATCTCTGGAGGGAGTGTATTGTCTTGCCCTAACTGTTTCTTGTCTCTTTGTCTCTTCAATAGCACTGACCTTAAATTATAGTATTTGAGAGAACACTTAATCAAAATCAAGTGGGGCTGCTCAATTAAATTGAGGTACTCCAACACACAGCGTACTCATCAATCCGTAGACATAGCAAAAAGCGGTAATACCTAGCCATAAAGAGTTAAAATATAAGGATGTCCTAATGTCCAATATCAAATAAAAGAACTAATATTGGTAGATGACATAAAGTGTATCTAAGTCTAAATATATACATTAAGTTTATCTGGGAAATATGCTGGGAAATAATTCGCAGGGAGTCAACTAAAATATTCTCCACTAAAGCACCTAGGTCTTTAAGGCTAATATTTAACTTGTTGAAAAAGTCCAAGGTTGTCTTAGGCACCACACCTCTGGCACCAAACCACAAGCCATGCACCTTGTACTCCCTGATCCCGAACTGATTCTTAAACTTCTTTTAAAAGGGAATACATTTTTCCTAAATGGCCCTTTTCTTCTCATCTATTTTCTCGCCCTGTTTTCGTCTTTACTCTCAAAACGGATGGTCGGATCCAAAATATACGCTACATTGCTGGCATTGTCAAATGCTATAATATCAGCGTATCTTGTAAATCCATCTGTATCTACGGTGTATACCTTTTCGAGAGTCACATAACCTTTTTTTCTCCATAATTTCCATCAAGGCGTGCTTTATGGTGGCGTCTAGTTACAAGAAGCATGTTGTCAGGAGAATTACCAAGCACATAAAATACACTATTTTTGAAGGTAAATTCACTATTTATTGCAACCAAAATTATTTCACTTAAAATATTGTCAAAATTCACTAAACTATTTTTCCAGATTTATATTCCCCCAGTTGCTACTTCCACTACAATGGCGTCTACGATATTTATGTAAGCGCGGTCAATCCACTAAATATAAAAATTCCATCTTTTAACAAGATTGCTGCATTTAATAAAATTGCCACAAAAAAAATCTGAGCTTTGAAATTCAATATTATAGAAAAACCAATAACTTACAATTTTAAAACAACTCAACATGAAATACTTTTTGAATAAACTTAATATTGTGCATAAACCTTTATGCCGATGACTCCCAGATTTACCTGTCCTTTAAGCCTTCTGATCTTCAAGATGCAATAAACAAGCTGCAGGATGATCTTAACAACATTAATTCGTGGGCAGTAGCTAACATGCTTTGCTAATCACAACAAATCCAAACCATTGTCATTGGTTCCCAATTCCTCATAAACTCCACTGCTCCTTTCCCCACCCTTTTCCTCAACAACATCCCGATAAAATATTGTTCTCCTGTTAAAAACCTCGGAATCATCTTCGACCAAAACCTCTCCTGGAAAAATCACATCTCCCACATTAACCGCCAATCCATATTTATCCTCAGACAGTTCAACATCTCCCGCCATCTCCTCCCAGCGAAGACCCGTCAACTCCTTGTGACCTCCCTTTATATTCCCCCATTTCGACTATGGTTGCTTAGTGTACGGGGGACTCTCTGGAGATCTCGAGGCCAAACTTAAACGTCTTATGAACTGTTTTATTCGTTTTATCCTCGGAATCCCCAGAGACCCCCGCATATCGCACTTCTACCACGAGTTGAACTGGCTCTTCCCTATCTATCGTCGCCAGTACTTCTTAGGCTCTTTACTCTTTCAAGTCATCCAATTTCAAAGACCCTCGTATATCTTTAAACTTCTGAAATTTAAATCGTCTGTCCACACCCGTAACACACGCTCCAGTCCTTCCGATCTTTATACTCCCTCCCACCATACATCCGCTTTTCAAAAATCCTTTGTAAACCGTGCCACCTATTTATGGAACTCCTTACCTTTGTCTATCCGTCGTGCCTCCACTATTGATACCTTCAAGTCCCGTCTTTTTCACCACCTCTTATCCTCACAAGTCTCTCCGAACCCTTAGAAGATTCCTCTCTTTCCTCCTTATCATTCATGGCTTAATCATTTTCAATAATTATTATTATCAATTATTACTAATGATATATACATAATTGTCAAGGCCAGACATACTAGGCCACTTGTATTTTGTATTATTGTTCCTAAGGGACTTATGTCCCGGGACAAGAATAAAATTTTTCATTTCATTTCATTTCATTATTTGACAGGATTTTTATATTCATTGATTGCTGCCTAACCTCTGCTCGTTTGTTTTTTTTTTTAAAAAAACTTTAAGCTATTATTTCAAGTTGGTATTTTTTAAGTTGAGATTGTGTCAAGTTGTTGTTTTGTAATATTAGGGTACTTCAATTTACTGGGATAGATTATAACTCATTAAAAGTTGAGTTTTAAAAATTTCACAAACAGATTATTATATTCCAATATATATCATCAGAAAGTCATTAAAAGTCACATCGGCTTGGGTATTAAATGAAGGAGAGAGAGAGAGAGAGAGAATGTTTTTACAAAAGTGAAGGATGAAGCAAAAAAAAACAGAAAGGGTTCCCGTTATTTTTTGCTCATTACGGGGGAAAGGGAAGCAAAAAGGAGAGTGAAGCCATGATATTAAATTCCAAACTACTCTAATCTGCTTCATTTCAATCTTCCATTATCCTTAACGAAATATTGATTCTTGGTAATCTGCAAAGACCTTATGCGCTTCCAAAAATTTGGTTCCAGTTACAAAAAAATTAGTTATGGTGTGAGCCAAAATGTTAGAAAAGGAGAGACAGAATTGTGTACAATTGTCGTCAACAAATTTCTAGATTATGTAAATTTATCTGAATACATATATAGAGTGAGTGAGTAGGAAATCGGGGTTTAAAAGCTTTTTCCACACCCCCTACCACAACCCAGAGTGAACTAACTAGAGTTTCAAAGCTCTCAATGGGTTGTTATCTTTCTCTTCAGTGCTTGGGTGCGCACAAAAAAGGTAATTTGGATTTTCCAGGTGAGGGTAGGGTGTATGGAATCTGTTATATTACTCTCTCACTCTTCATTCTCTCCCACTGTACCTGCACCTCTCCTCCTCTAAATCTCCTTGAAGTTGGTTTAAAGTTTAACTAAGTTCTAATTTGATATACACCAGTCTGGGACATACATACGTACTAGCAAACTGAACTAAGCTCCTCAGCCCACCGCCATCCTATAATGGACTCCAGAAAACGACTTTATTATTACTAAAGTCTATCCCACCACTAGAACAGTTAAATTATACTTTTACAGGTTTTTTTCTTGTTTTATAGCAACTTAGATTTTTTTTGCTTTTATTGAAAGACGAAGTAATCCTCTCCCATATTAATAGAGTGAAAATTACATATTGCGAGATGTATTTTAAAATACAATTAATTCCATTCTATGTAATAAGATAATGTCATAATAAAATACACGTTTTGTTGAGGTCCCTTATAATGGAGTTGTTGAGGAGAGAAATTAGGTTTGATTAAATGAACGAGATATGAAGACACTAATATAATGTAGCTAAGTTTACACTAACTGCACTGGACTTTATAATGAAAATTATAGAATGAATGGTGTGAATAAAGATATGACACGATGCGATGTACAGTTGTATGGTTGTATCTGATAGATCTAGATAGATTCCCCCTGGCTTATATACACAGGTTCTCCCACTCTAGCCTACCTAAGTCAGAGAGTAGTCTCTGTTAACCAGAGAGGGCCTCTCTTCTCTCTGCTGTGATTGTATTTTCTTTGCGGTACCATTACACCCTTGAGTGTGAAAAAGATGTTTTTTTTTCTCGTTTTATTGCGATTTTCTCCAATATCGCGACAGGTTTCATTAAATTTGCTATGCTATATATAATGGGGTTGTTGAAGGAGAGAAATGGTCTGGTTTAAATGAATTAACTTAAATATGGTTAACAAATCTATAATATAATAAGTGACACTGACTGCCTGGGACTTTACACTTGAAAAATGATAGAGTATGGTAGAGTGGAAAAGGGGTAATTACACGTGTAATGGCAAGAGAGAGAACACAGGCCCGACCGAGAGAAAAATATAATGGAGTTGATGAAGAGAGAAATTGGGATTGATTAACTAGACGAGATCTGAAGACACTGTAATAATATAGCTATAAGTTGACACTAACTGCACTGGATTTGTAATGATTTTATAGAATAAAAGGTGAGAGTAGAAATATGACACGATGCGATGTATATGGTTGAATTTCATAGATAGAAAGATGTCTAGATCTCTCACTGGCTTATATACAGGTTCTCCCCACTCTAGCCTGCTTAAGTGAGGGAGTACCAGAGAGGGCCTTTTTTCTCTCGGTCGGGCCTTTGTTCTCTACCTTACCGTTACATAATATAATGGAGTTGATGAGGAGAGAAATTGGGATAGATTAACTAGACGAGATCTGAAGACACTGTTATAATATAGCTATAAGTTTACGCTAACTGCACTGGACTTGTAATGATTTTATAGAATAAAAGGTGAGAGTAGAAATGTGACACGATGCGATGTATATGGTTGAATTTCATAGATAGAAAGATGTCTAGATCTCTCACTGGCTTATATACAGGTTCTCCCCACTCTAGCCTGCTTAAGTGAGGGAGTACCAGAGAGGGCCTTTTTTCTCTCGGTCGGGCATATGTGCTCTCTCTCTTGCCGTTCGTTACACACGTAGTGATTTGGCTGTATGAACTCAGTAGTATGAACTGTTCTCATTTTGTCTCCCGTCGCTATATTTATGTGGTTTTTTCCCACTTTAGACTAAGAGAGTGGTTCTGTCATATTGTCTATGCCTCTCTGCTACGAATACTCTCTTTGGATACTATAACAAATAGGTATTTTATATGTGTAGGTAGTATATGAAGTTTAAAGAAAATCATATTACTGAGGTCAGTCGTATAAACTGCCCTCCTATCTGTCTCCCGTCGCTGTATTTATGTGATTTCTCCCACTCCAGTCCGAGAGAGTGGTCCTGTCATTTTGTCTCTGTCTCTCTCTCTGCTACGAATACTCTCTTTAGATACTATTACATACATACAGAGACTTCTGTTTGAAATATTTTCCAGGAAAAATCTTTTATTTGTGAGTTTTGGAGCAGGGTGTAAATTGTACGTCGTAAGTAAAAGTAATGCGAGTGTTTCATACCAGATTTTCTTCTTTCTTTTTTTTTAAGTAACATGGAGGTCCTCAATAACAGAAATGATCAAATTATTCATTTTTTTTTCCTAACTTTTTTAATGACTGGTCCAGAGTAATGTTTCTTAAACTAGGTATATTTATTATACTCATTGATACATACTCTAGTTCATTCTATCATCGCATATCTAATAAACAAATTATTCAAGTAGGCTTTGTGTCCAGCTACTACCGATCATATGTCATTGACGGAGGCGGATAGTAAAACATTATTTGACGATTATATTACTCATATTAACACATCAAAGCCAAGACCACCAGTACCACAACACATCTTAGCTTTTGAGTTCTGCTGCTCCATCTACACAGCCATAATGGCGCCTAATAAACAAACTATATTTAGCCAAATGGGTATTTCGAGTCATTCACATTCGAGGAAACACATTCTTCTTCTTTTAACGTCCATTTTTTATTGAAAGTATTTACAAAAAAAAAAAAAAAAATCAAAACAAAAGCCAAGACGCCACCTTTAACAAAATAAAAAAATTAAGCAAACAATAATAAATTTAGTGTGTATAACACTCATACGTTTTTCATTACCATACAGAACACAGGATTTTGAATTTTAGTTTGTAACACCATCATTCATAAATCATTGTAATCATTCATATTTAATTGTAATTAAAAAAATATTCATTTTTACTTTCTCTTACTCCTAATAAGAGGGATCCGACAGTAGATCATCTGTCAAAATTCCTCAACCGGAAACTACCACTTTACTGAATGTTTTTTTTTTTTTTTACTTTTTTGCGTATTTCTCAAAAATGGCTCCGACGATTTTCTTCAAACTTGGTATAACCAACTACACATATAAAGAGCTACAACTTTTATTTAAAACATTTCTCTGAGAAAATTCATATTAGGGCACATTTAGGGGATGGATGGAGTTAGGTTGTCCTCTAAAGAGCTGTTGACGTTTACTTTACAATTCTGCCATCTAAATAATATTAATTAGAATTAAATGTGTTGTTGAAATTCCGAGTTTGAAAAAAATTGGATGACCGAAAGTGCATTTTTGCTGAAATTTATTTTTCAGTTTTCTGGTAGTTTCTCGAAAACGGCTCCAATGATTTTTCTTTAAACTACGTATGTGAACTACACATACAAAGAGCTACAACTTTTATTTGAAACATTTTTTCTGGTAAAGTCATTTAAGGGAGCTTTGGGGGAGGGTTAGGCTTATTTTTTTCTTTAAAGTGCTATCATAATTGATTATACAATTCTACCATACAAACAAAACTAATTAGAAATGAATGGATGGCCAAAATTCCGAGTTTCAAGAAAATTAGTAAACGGGAAGTGAGCTTTTTACTGAAGAGTTTTTCAGTTTTCGATGAATTGCATTGAATTTTGGTACACTAACTATAAAATTTGACTATGGCAATTTTAAAAACTGGAGTAAGAAGAAGTTGTGTGAGTGTTTCACTTCAGATTTTTTTTATTACAATTAAATATAAAATGAATATTTCTTCCTCATTATCTACCTTGCCATGCCGTAGAATGTCAAGAATGTATTTTTGTATTTACTCTGTCATTATGAAATAAAGCATTATTATTATTATTATTATTATTATTATTATTATTATAAAATAAAAATAGTTTGTTTTAGAAGCCGAAGATTTTGGGAAGGTGACGCTGAACTCATTATTCATGTATGAGACAGATGAGTTGGCTAGAATAGGATCGATCCTCATTAGCGCTTTGTGGTCCCCGTCAAGAAATTTTGCAATGAACTTAAGCAGTGAAGGAATAGGAAACTGGAGGGTTGTCTCCAGGATAAGAGATTTTCAAAAGGTAAAATATACAGGGGGATTTGAAGTAACTTCCCTCTCTCTGAGAGTCGTGGTAGGTGAATTGATTGGACAATTCTTGGGTAGCCAATCATTTACAAAAAAATAGATAGGGCGTTCCATCCTTTGTGCAGAATTGTGACGGTGAAGTCAGGAAAATAGTATACCATTACCTAGGTCAGGATCCTCGTTTCTCTAATAAGAGGTTCTCAAGGGAATGCTTTGAGGTAGTTGAAGATTAAAGATATCGTAAGATATTGTAGTCAGACTGGTAGATTGCTAGGGAATACTTTCTAGGAGCGTTTCTTTTGTGGGGGTGGGGGTTAAGAGCCATATTGTCTCTTAGGTCCCGCGCCTTATACTATTTATTTCAATAATTTAAACCTGATTTTATTTTTAACAACTGACTGGTTGAAATCTAATTAATGCATTGAAGCTGTTGGGGGCTGTGTGTGATATTGTTTATTTTTAATCCCCTCAGGCACGTTATTGAATTATCGATTAAATAAAAAGAATAACATAAAATAATTAACATAAGAGTATATTACTAGAATTGAATATATATGTACAAAAACAATGTACTTGACATAAAAAGAAATATTGTTGAATACAATGTTTTGTTTATATAGTAACAATTTATGAGTCAAACCATTGAATACTCTGTACAAACATCGCCGGGATTAAATTGATAGGAGGACCCTTTTATGCATACAAAGCAAAGCAGCACAAATGCACACACAAGCGTATCCATAATGTACCATACAGAATGAGAGTATTAACTAAAAGTTCTGTTTTGTGAAAGGCGAGCACATTTCAATGAACGGCTTATATTTGGAATATGCTTTTTATCGAGGCTTACTGAATACTAGACTACCTTTTGTTTTCAAGCTGATATAGTTCACTAATTGAGACTGACTAGAGGACGTGAATGGATATGCAGGAAAAAAAATGGCTTAATTCTGGAAATCCATTATTTCCAAATAATTAGTTGCTAAATATTCAGTTGAAATGTAGGTACTGTGGTTTGGTGTAGTGGTTATGAGCGTGGACTTATAACTGGGAGTGTATAACTAGTTCCGTCTATAACTGCTAAATTTATATTTGTTTAAAAAATGTTAATTGTTAAGTATATACTTCCGGCCCCGTCTACGATACCTAATTTGATAGTTGGACGTTAAGCCCACCAGAAAAAATAGGCATTACTTTACTTATTTACATATATATGTGGATTTTTGTGGAGAAATGAGAAGTAGAGAATTAAACTATACTCACGATTCACTGGAATATTAATTAAAGCAAAAGATACTGTCAAGAGTTTACAATTAAACAAGTGAATGAGCAGCATAGAGCTAAAAGAGCGGTATGGCGTGACAGATTAAGCTGGTAGCTGTAAACTTCTAGAAGGTTGAAGGTACTATCTCTTAGTAGAAAACTCCGTCACTTATTATCAAGCCTTCCTCTAAATTCCCCTTCCTTCGTTTTGTTAGGGGTGAATAGGTGAATCTTGACTTCCTAGGATATAATGTTGAATTAGTTGGGTGGGATGTATGCTACGCCTTTTATGATGTTACATGACGGCGGATGATTCCGCCGTGACATATGGGTCCGTGACTTCATCACATCGAAAACTCCTTCCATACTGCCTATTTAACCCTAGCAAAACCAAAGAAGGGAAATTTAGGTGTAGGCTTGACCATTCTACTATTTCTCTTTCTGCAGCTTCTTCTACTTTGGATATCTTCTTCTATTACAGATATACTAGTGAATCGTATGGGTAGTTCAATTCTCTAACTCTCATTCCCTCACAAAATCCATTACACATTGAAGGAACATCATGCAAAGAATATAATTGTGGAGTATAATAATTTACCAAAATATGAGCTAATTACAATAAAAAAAATATTAAAACCAAATATATACATAAGTCTCAATGTATACTTTAAAGGACTTGGTAGATAATAAGACACAATGCTTCCGTATATTTTTATATTCTTCCCTGGCTTCCTTCCTTTTTTTTAATGTTTCCTTTTCCATTCCAGTATTTTTCTTTTGTGCCTACTTTTTATATATGCAATGGTGGATAATAATCTTATATAATCTTATTAACCAAAAGTAACTTAATAATTATTATAACTTTTTAGATAAAATAGGTAGACGCGCGTCACCCCTTTTTCGATTGCGATATTTCCTCTTCAGAAATTCCCTCAGTTATTAAAAGTTGTAAAATGGGCAAATCTCCGGGTTCCGATTATCTCTCATACGAATTTTTAAAATTCTTGCCTTAAAACTGGTTATATTATACCTTGAATGTTTATTTAAAAAAAAATTCGAAGCTGGTACTATACCTACAGCATGGCATAAAATAAACACAATCATGATTTATAAGAAAGGGGATAAATCCTTGCCAGAAAATTATAGGGGCATAGCATTAGCGAATTGTTTAATGAAAATTTTTAACCAAATTATTAGTAATCGTTTGATCAATTGGGCCGATGAGTGTAAAGTAATTCCAGAGTGCCAGTCTGGTTTCCGGAGAAATAGGGGCTGCCTGGATAATATATTTATACTGAATTCTCTCATTCAACTAAAACTAAGAAATAAGGCGGGACTTCTTTATGCCGCGTTTATAGATTAAAGACGAGCTTTTGACTCGGTCAATCATAATAAATTATGGTTTGACTTATTTCAGGTTAGGGTCACTTTACGACTCGGCATTCACAAGAATAAAATCTGGTGCTGCGACCTCTAAATCTATTGAGATTTCGGAAGGAGTTCTGCAGGGAGACCCGTTGTCCCATTTGCTCTTCAGCCTCTATCTAAACGATATAGAGCGTTGTTTTAGGGATAGCGGTCACTCTGGAATCCCCGAATGGCAATATATTGTTTTTGATCTATGCAGATGACTTAATCATTCTGGGTGACTGCTACACTGATATAAAAAATAAACTAATTACTTTAAAAAAATATTCAACTTCTAAATTTCTATCAGTTAACTCTTCCAAAACTAAAATCGTAAAATTTCAAAAAGGCAGGCCAGCTAAACAGATGAAACTACACTACAACGATGTAGAATTAGAACAGGTAAAGGAATTCAACTATCTGGGGGTCATATTCTCTAATTCCGGTGTTTTTGCCAAAGCTTTAAGTTATGCAAGCTCCAAGGCTAAAATAGTTGCAGGTAATGTTCTGAGTATTTGCTCTAGAATGGAATTCTAAAAGAAAACTTAACGAACTTTGATCACTAATGCTTTGCTGTATGGAAGTCAAGTATGGAGTCTAAGATATGTAAATGAGCTGGAGAAAGCTTCTTTAACTTTCTATAAGCGACACTTGCGCTTAGCGCAGTGTACCCCAAATTTTCTAATAAGATTGGAATGTGATCTTCTCCATATCTCTTATTATACGGCTTATATTGAAGCTTATTATCTCGTATATTGAAGCTTGTCCTACGATGGTTAGCGCATATTTTAGGTTTAGAAGAAGAGAGATATCCTAAAATTTGCTTTTACAAACTATTGGCGTTATCTAATGCTGGATTAAAAGACAATAAATATAATTGGATATCATATTGAGAGATCTGTTACTCCCTTGCTTTATTCAGATATAGTTTTTATCCAAGATAGCTGTACTCTAAATAAAATTATTCCGCATATATTACAAACATATAAAAACTACCTTCTAAAAAAAGATCAAAATCAGTTGTTGGATTCAAAATATAGTCACTATTATAACAAGATATATAATTCTAAAATAAATAATCCTTTTTATTTATCTCTCAATCTGCCGCTGGTTTTTACTCGTATATTGGCACAGATGAGAACCTCAGGAACTTATATATTGAAGTTAACAATTGATTCTACTTCTACTGTAATAGATTAAAAATCAGTTTGTAAGCTCTGCAATTTAAATTTACCCGAGAATTTAGAACATATCTTGGTTGATTGCACTATTTACTCGCTTCTTAGACAGTATTTTAATATCAGTACAAATGAATTTTGGTATTTAAGTATGTTAGATCCTAAAACAATTACTGAAATAAAAAATATTTATAATTTTATTTATTATATTTTGAAATTTAGGCAAATTTTGTTGAATTAAACTAATAATATTAAAATTTAATGAATATTATATTAATCTGTTTAGTTTTATAAAAATAAGTTTTGGGTTGAAAATAAAACACGTATTTGTATGAAATATGACCCTTTTAAATTTTATATAATTGTAAAGTTATATGTTATTTTTATTTTTGTCTGATTACTTCTTAGTAAGAGATTTGTTTTGTACAATTCGAAAATATTTGTTTATTAATTTTTAAGCAGCCACAACTTTATGTTACAGTGTACATGGTATAATTTAATTTCTATCCAGATTTATTTTCATTTTTTAGATCTTGTATTTTTTATATTTTTGTACTTTTCTTTTTATTTATTTTGTATTTTTTCTAATTTTTTTCTTTTCTTTTATGTTTTAAGATGTTGTATGTAACTCTCCCTACTCCTCTGTATGGGGCCCCTTGTACAAATAAATAAATAAATAAATAAATAATATAAAATAGGATGGCCAAAAAAATTCTAACAATTTTTCCCCCCTACTTGCAGATTTTGACACTCGAAAAAGAATCTAATTTCTATGCAGATATCGTAAAATCAAGAGAATTAAGTAAGATAGTACATCGTCAAAAAATTACTTAAAAATCTGTTTCATATGTTTATATGTTTATTATCAATTGAAAGATGAGCTTTCAAAACCTGCACTTCATCCTTCCTTTATTTTTCGGACTGGAGTGGGAGAAGTTGTATAAATATAACAACGGACAGTCCATAAGGAACAAAGTTAAACACAGTGCAAATTAGTTCAGTACATCCAATCGCTACGTGTCATTCGCTTACCATTCAACCTTAAACATTCATCCAGGTCCAGGCAGTCTGTGTCTCATTATTAATATATCAGTTAACCAGTGTTAACCAAGTCTTCTTCTTAACTTAATATCAATAATAACCAAACCATCCAACTACAAATATTCCTTAATTCAACAATGTTTCAACATTTCACCAACAATGCTTTCAATTTCCTTACAGTATTTAACCATCTCTTTTCGCGAAACAAAACAATCAATTCGGATGTTTATTGAGTCCAGCAGACAAATTGAATTCTGCGCTTCAAAGAAACTTTCAAAAAACGGACAAATCGCAGCGCTAGATCACCCATATTTTTGCAGATGCGGCAATAATTATTAGATTTAGCCTTAGGTGACATTTATAGTTTCCACAATCAACAGACTTTGCTCTTTCAGATTGCCTCCTGTCCTTTTAATAATTCGTTGAATGGACAGAACATTTGATAATGAAGAAAGCCGTCAAATGTCACATGGACTTTACCTTTTTGCAGGTAAAGCCGGGAACGGATTAGAGAAACTATCCTATGGCTTTCGAACAGTATTCTCTCGTTACAGACAGAAAAAAATCTAAGGGCAGCACATCTGGACTCGTGGCCCGGGCCCTCCCGGGCCACGTCAACATGATAATTCTAAATTCCTGATTAGCTTAGCATACACCCACATCTACACCTTCATTTCTGCTCTGTATTTGGCTATTTATTTATTAGTAATTATTTCTATGAAAAATCTAGTTTAGAATTTTTTTTATTAATTTCCCCTTCGTAGGTATTTTATAAATTATCAAATTGTAAATAAACATTTTTTATAAAAAAAAAAAAAACAATAGCCCAAGTTGTTTTATATCATTAATGTATGGTATACAGAAAAAAGGCAGAAATTTCATTGCATTAATGAAAAAGAAAGCATGTGATAATCATGCAGAACTGCAAGAGCAATGTAAGTCCGCCATTTTGTATTTGGCCGCTTATACTAATGAAACAAAATGAAATGGATGTTGAACACAATTTTCACAAAAATTTTATTTCACAAAGTTTACATAATTCAACAACATATTTAATTCTAATTAATTATTATTCAAATGATTGTGTAATAAACTGATATAGCACATAAAAGGCAAACCTAACCCCTCCCCTCCCCCAAAAGTGCCCTTAAATGAATTTTTACGGAGAAATGTTTCAAATAAAAGTTGTTGCTCTTATGTGTAGTTGATATAACAAGTTTAAAGAAAATCGTTGGAGTCATATAAGTGAAAATCACAAAAAAGTGAAAAGCATTTAGTAAAGTAGTACTTTCGGTTGAGAAATTTTGACCGCTGACCTACTGTCAGATCCCATGGCGATACCTAAACGGAATGTCAAGTTTGAACTTTCAGCAATTTTTCGTTTTTGAGCTATGCTGTTCACATACATACATACATACTCAGACCATTTTCTAAAAACCACTTTTTTGGGGGACTCAGGGGACTTCAAAACGGTTATTTCCGGTGAAAAGTCGATATCGGAAATTTGACACGATTACCATACTTCCTATTACTAGGAGTAACAGTATTCTTCATAAAGAAAACTGATTACTTTTTTTTTCGAAAATTTGACACGATTACCATACTTCCTCTTACTAGGAGTAACAGTATTCTTCATAAAGAAAACTTATTACTTTTTTTTGATGAAAAAAAAGTCTTATACAATTTATTCCACTGAAATATTCTTATCAACATAGATAATGTGATACTTTATTTCAATGATATACTTTACAATTTTTATAATACTTTCATTTCCAAGTTTTTATTTACTATTTTATAATAGAATATAATTATGTTTTATGTTTATGTTTAAAATTGAATGTATCTCCATTTAATTATTCTCAGTTCTCAATCACTTATTATTGAATTCTGCGAAGTATATTTATTAATACCTTACTTTTTTTTTAATATTATTTTGTGATTGTTTACATTTAACGTATATAGGTATGTCTGCTTTTCTGGAGCCCTGTGATGTGATGGCATTCTTTCTTTCTTTCTGAAAGAAGATATAATTTTTAAATAATTTATAAATCTAAAATTATAACTAGGGGTTCCAGCCAGCCGCTATCTGCAGGTCAAGAACCCCGGCAAAACCCTTTCAAACAGGGGGCATTATACAGTCAAAAGAACCGCCGCAACACCTACAGGAAATTCCATATTAACCTACAGACTCACACAAACCCTTTAATTCAACACCTGTCTTCCCGAACACTTCCTAATAACCCTCCTAGACGTCTTAAAAGACTATGGCCTCGTGATCTCCTCTTAAGTGAAGAGAGTCAATAGGGATTTTGTATAGTTTTGGAGTGTTACCATTGGGCAGCTTCTCTACTCATTTTGTATGTATGTTCTTTGTATGATTGTTACTTGTAGCGCTATCGCGCTGATTGTAGCATGAATAAAGATTAAAAAAAATAAAAAAAAAAAGGTCTGACAATAATGTATAAAAGCATGTTATGGCGAAAGGATTTCTCTGAGATAGTGGCGGGTAATGTCTCTGAAGCTTTTAGGGAAACAAGTTTTGGCAACGTAAAAGACTCAAAGTTCTAATGATTAAATGTTTAAATGCGCAATTTTTTTTCCGATATGGAACAACTTAATAACCAATTTTATTTAATAAGCAATATATTCTTAACGAAGACAATTTTGTATAATTAATTTATGAATGTTTATAAAAAAAAAGAAAAATTAATTGTAAATTATACAGTAATATGTTTTATAAAACTTTTAGAACAAAAGTAGAAATTAAGGGGCGTATAGCATGTGTTTATATAATGCGGTAGTTATTTGATAAACTGCGGTAATATAATTCTGTTGTAAGAGAGATATTATATAGAGGTTGAGAGAGGTATCTGCATTGTACTAACAAAATGATATATAGTATAACTAAACTAAGCAATGGAAATGGGACTACACTGTAGTAGTTAGTGCTTGGGGGTCTATGGGGTTCACCCAACGCATATTCTCCTACTTTGTACCCATATAACTGTGTCACAAAGGTGCTGGTACCTACTGTCCAGTTCAACTCTCATACTCTCTCGCTCCGTGTGTGTTGTGTTTTGTATATAGTCACATTGTGTTTCGTATTCTCTACTACCAAAGTAATAATATCGTTGATAATAACTCTGTTAAATCAGACCATAGCTTTATTTACAATTATGGGTTTATTTTATGTACTTGTTGTATATTATTCATTTTGAATACGTTGACGTTTAATTAATATGACAAATTTGTTTTAAGCAGAAAGTCCTTCTTGAGGGATGGTGAGTTTTCGCCCAGGGCTTTATAAACCGATGTGTATAAACTAATGCTTAGTGTATCTGTCCACGGTATATGAGCACCAATATAGCTTCAGCTATTTTTCAAGTTCACCCACTTAGTAACCAATTTATCAACCTTCTTTTGAAGAGTTAAGATTATTTAAAACATTTCTCTAGGGAAATTCATTTAGAGCAGCTTTTAGGCGGAAGGTAGGAGATACTTTTTCCTCTAAAGTTGCTATAACCTCCTACACATACAATCAACAAGCCAATAAGTGTGGGCATGTAACAGAAACACTACATTAATATAAACTCTATACATTGAACTTAATAAATTTGCTCTGACAATGGATGAAATTCTGAAACCGAATATGAGAAATGTGCAAGCTACGATGGATAAAATACCAAATTTTTTAGCACTTCATTTCTATTTTAATTGCAAGAAAATTGTCCACTTTAATGAGATTCTAGCGCCCCTTACGAGCACTCTTTCTACTCAATGTTTCTAGTATTTCATTTTTGTCCCAAAATGCGAATTATATTAGCGCTGGCCATAAAAGGATAATACTATTTTTTTCTAATTTTTGGGTTTCAAAGAGAGAAATAGTAATCATAATAAAAAGAAAAATGCAAACCTAAAAAAAGTACGAGTTAAACCACGAGGCCTTCATTGGATCTATGAGAAACTGATGAAGCCAAGGATACTCTATGCCGCAGTGGCATGTTGAACAGGTTCTTTGATAGGGAGGAATAGCAAGAAGCCAAGGAGTGGAGCTTACGGCCTGTTTGGCCATAAAGGGTGAGAACGACACCGATGGTGGCACTGGAGATGTTGTTGGAGCTAACCCCTCTTCAGTATGTGGTTGTGGGTGAACCGATGAAGGGTTATTTCAGAATGAGATGTAAGGGAGAATGGGTGAGAACCTCCCGGGGGAATCACACTAGGATCAAGGATAAGATTTGGCAAGTAAACCAATTTCTGCTCTCTAAAATTGATGAGATGAGCAAGAATTGGGGATTTGATAGGGATTATGAGATTAGCATTGGTAGTCTATGGGAGAACACTCTTACGGGTAACGGCATTATTCGCTGCTATTCAGATGGCTCTAGGCAGGAGGGAACTGGC
>JAAEAF010008241.1:0-34866 GCA_011037195.1 Triatoma infestans | reverse complement strand
TACCTAAACGGAATATCAAGTTTCAACTTTCTATGGTTTTTCGTTTTCGAGCTATACTGTTCAGATACATACATACACACACAATTTGCTAAAAAAACACTTTTTTGATCAATTTCAGGGACCTCAAAACGGATATTTCCGGTGAAAACTCGATATCGAAAATTTCCCACGATTACAATACTTCCTCTTACTACGAGTAAGAGAAAGTAAAAATAGGAAGACGAATAACGCTGTTTTATTCGTCCGTAATGTAGAATGCGCAAAAAACTTCGGGTAAGATCGGGTAAGTTCGTTCAACGTTGAACGCGCCAGTAACCCCCACTCTTATTTTTAAAAAGTCAGCAAGGAAACTAGAACAGTTTGATTAAAAAAAAAAAAATTATTTATTTAATTATTTTTTTAGTTCCCTTACTCATAGTAAGAGGAAGTAATCGTATCAAAAATTTTTGGATATCAAGTTTTCACCGGAAACACACATTTTAGGTCCCCTGAATCCGAAAAAGTGGTTTTTAGAAAATGGTCTGTGTGTGTGTGTGTGTGTGTGAGAATAGCATAGCTCAAAAACGAAAAATCATTCAGGAAAGGTCAGGTCAAACTTGATATTGCGCCTAGGTATTATCATGAGATCCGACAGTAGGTTATGTGTCTAAATTCCTCAACTTGGAAGTACCCAATAATCTAAACCATTTTTTTTCACATTTTTTGCGATTTTCTCAAAAATGGCTCTTAATGATTTTCTTTAAACTTGGTATATCAACTACACATACAGTGAGCTACAACCATTATTTAAAACATTTCTTCGGGGAAATTCATTTAAGGGCTTTTTTAGGGGAGATGTTAGGTTAAGGTTTCCCTCTAAAGTACTATTTCAGTGTATATCACAATTTTGTTATCTAAATAATCTTAATTAGAATTAAATATATTGCTTAAATTCCGAGTTTGAAGAAAATCGAATGAACGAAAGTGTATTTTTTTACTGAAAAGTACTTTGCTATTTTCTCTGAAATGGCATCAACGATTTTCTCTAAACTAAGAATTGGAACTACACATGCAAACAGGTACAAGTTTTATTTGAAATATTTCTCCAGGTAAATTCATTTAAGGGGGCTTTTTTGGGAAGTGATAGGGTTATGTTTCAATCTAAAATGCTATATTAGTTGATTCTACAGATCTACTATCTAAACAAAATTAATTAGAAATAAATTGATTGCCAAAATTCCGAGTTTCTAGAAAATTAGTAAACCAGAAGTGCGCTTTTACTGAACAGTTTTTTTGAGTTTTCGCATTTATCCCATAAAATACCGACAAATTTTCTTTAAATTTGGGTATAATAACATTAAAATTTATCAATTAAAATTTTGTAAACTGCAGTAAGAGCGAAAGTGATGTGAGTGTTTCAGAGCAGATATATATACAGGGTGTTTCAGGGTTAAGTAGCCAAAGTGAAAATTTGAACTAAGGACCTCGAAACAAGAAAAAAATTTCCTATGGTGCTTTGTCCGCAAACGCTTTGTTTAGGAGATATTCACACCTAAAGATTTTCATTGTTATGAATTATTTAGGCATAGTAAATAAATAAAACTTATTTTATTTGTTCCAACTACTTTATTTATTAAATGTAAACATTAACATTCATATTAAATGTTGGTCAAAGTGATTTCCTTGAGCATTAAGACAGGCTCGGCATCTTTCTTCAACAGCAGCAGTGGCAGAACGGCACTGGATATGTGTTATTGTTTCACAAGATTCAATTATCCTTCTTCGTAAAGAATTAAGGTCATTGACCGGCGGGCTTAACGTCCAACTACACAAATAGGTGTCCTGGAACGGGGGCGGACGTAATACTTGATTAAAACATTTTCATACGATATAAAATTTAGCAGTTATCAGCGGGACTCGGAATGGGCAACTCCACTTACAGTCCATGCTATAACCAATACACCAACACCCGCCCCAATGTTTCTTTTAATATGATATTATTTTCACCAACATACAGGACAGATTAGATAATCTCCGAAAATGTATTCTTTAATGAAAATTGTATCCCGTTTATCGATTATCTTAATTTTTGAATCTAACAACGGATTAAAGTATTGCAACATATTAGTAAGAGATTGAAATTACATTATTGGGGGATTGGATTGTCAATTTTTCAGGATCTTGGAAAGCCTCAGGACCTTTATAATGGACACTTTATAATATATTATATGTAATTAAAAAAATTTCTAGTTCGTTTAAATTACACTAAACGTTAATTTTCATAGGTAAATTTTATTGAATGTAAGTTTGATAAGATAAGGGCCAGAAAGTTAATGAAGAAAGGTCCAAATTTTAATGAAGTCAAAAGAAATACAACTCTGAAGGTATTTGATTCCTGATTTTCAACATTTGTTTGTTTGTTTCCCTTATTTGTTTGTTTGTTTGTTTTTGTTTTTTTTTTAATAAAATTGAATGTATTACAAATTTTGTGACCAAAATAAATTCCATTTTCAAAATAAACTTAATTTACTGCTTTCTCAACAACATTTTCTGCTTGATACCTTTCAATCATTTATTATCTTAATTTCTATACAGACTATTTGTTTCTGTAATATTTATTGCTTTCACTTTCATGACATTGTAGCAAAACACCACACCTCTAAGCATGGGCATATTTGATATAAACTGCAGTTAATTAGAAAGTGAATGTAAGAATTTTTAGTAGGTAAGTGATAATAATATTTGTCACAAGTAATATAACCTTCAAAACCAAATAAATGTATTTCAAAGCTTTATATTTTAAACTAAATTAATTATTTTTTATTATTTTTAATTTTTTTTTTTTTTTTTTTGTACTCTGTTAATGTGATTTCAATTTAATTCTATTTTATAAATTTTGTATTATATATACATATTTTTTAAAATTGATCTGTGTGACTTTGTATATTGTAACGTTTTTCCCTAAACTAGCTACTGCAACTAGTTGCTAAGTGGGTTCGGTTTAGATGAAACACACTAAACTTTTAACAACACCATAAGTACCAATAAAGCACTTAATAATAATAATTAATACACAGTTTAAAACCAACAAAAGTTCTCTTAGTTCACTTTTTATTTACTTTTCACAAACGCACACTCCGTTTGTAACAAGACTGACTCATTCAAGCTGTTCTTCGCCTATTTATACCCCTGGAGAAGGTTCTGGAAACTTCTCGAACATTCTAGGCGCGGTAGAACATGGGGGACCGCTATGAAACATTCCTGAAAAACCTAGAGCGCCCAGCTAGCGCTTCCCAGCGGCCATGAGGAGAACTTGAGGTGCCTGCTTTTTCACCTAGATGGCACTAATGGCTGCGTTTACAAGATGTTATTTTTTTAATATATGATTTTATGATTTAGCCTGATTTATAATGTGTATTTTAAACATTCTAGGAAAATCCAGAAATGATTTGAACCAAATGCTTCCACAGCCTTACAAATTTATTTCCCTTTATTACGTGTTTTTTGTTTTTGTTTTTTTTTTAATTGAAAAATTACACTTCATTTTAGACAAATAGGAAAAACTCTATGTTTCGGCAATTAGCTTGCCATTTTCAAGAGTAATAATATTTTATAATAAAATAGAAAAAAATCTGGCGTGAAACACTCACACAACTTTCTCTTACTCCAGTTCTCAAAATTATAATTGACAAATTTTATAGTTTACCAAATTTAATGAAATTCGTCGAAAACTGAAAAAAACTGTTCAGTAAAAGCACATATCCGGTTTACTAATTTTCTTGAAACTCGGAATTTTGGCCATCTATTTATTTCTAATTAATTTTGTTTGGGTGATAGAATTGTATAATATATAATAGCTATATAATAGCACTTTAGATGAAAACCTAACCCCACCCCTCCCTCAAAAGTGCCCTTAAATGAATTTTCCCAGAGAACCAAGTTTGTAGAAAATTGTCGGAGGTATTTTTGAGAAAATCGCGAAAAAGTAAAAAAACTAGCTTGTAAAGTGGTACTTCCGGTTTTGAAAGATAACATACTCTCAGATTCCATGGTGATACCTAAACGGAATATCAAGTTTCAACTTTCTACAGTTAAAACTGCATACATTACTCTCTTACATTCCTCCATTACAGCAGGCAACATCGGTGGCATTTGGTGAGCGCTATAAAATAATAGTCAACTGACTCAAGATTTCTTTGTTGTTCTCCTAATAAACTCCAACCTTTATTTGAATATCCATGGACTTTTTCTTGGGAGGAAAGGCAATGCACTGCAACCCTACGATCTGTTGTGCTATGCCCCCTTGGTGCTGCAGCCTGCAGCCTGCCCATAGCACCCAAACAGATGTCCCAAGCGAACACCATCTACAAGACCTCCATCAGGTTAAGATCCCTAAGGAATCCTAATATCGTGACGGGCTCTAGGGAGGGTATTATTAATTATTATTCAAGAAAGGGGAGGGCGAAACCCCACGCTATCCAAAGCCTCCTTGGGCCCATATAGCTACCCCAAAAGAATAACAACTACCAGGTCTGGAACAAAAGTCCAGGCTCGGGTTTATCCATCTAAGTTCCAGGAGGAGGAGGGGAATATACCCTCCCTAGACGGAGTTTACCAAGTCCGAACAAATCGTACCAGATCCTTAACAGGACACAGCTTAAGATCTTCTACCGATATCTTATTTCGGCCAAAGGTCCTAAACCTAATCTCCTCACATCCCAAACAATCCGTCATAAGATGTATGGATGTTCCCTCCTCCGTCTCACAGACTCTACAAAAGGGGTCAGGTATGAGCCCTATCGTATAGAGATGTCTCCTTAAGCCACAATGCCCAGTGGGGAAGCCAACCAGATGCCTGAGAGAGGTCCGTGAATGACACAGGACCACCTCACTCAAAGCCCCGCCCGGACCCCCCAGTCAGCATCTTAGACTGCCGACAGACAACCTACTGTGCTCATCCATAAGGATGAGTGCTGTGAGGCCATCCATGTCTGGAAGCCCGACAGACATGTGCCAAGAGACACACCAAGAGCAGGCTCGGGACCAATGAAAGGGAGAGAGGCTCCCAATTTCGCAAATATATCTACCTCTTCATTCCCAAAAATTCCCACGTGACCTGGTACCCAGACTAGAAGCAAGACTGGTTCTTCCAGTCTTTTAGAACATTCTAACACCAATGTGGAAGCGAAGACACATGAACTAAGTCCCTTCAACGCAGCTTGGCTGTCCGAGCAGATACAAACGCCCCTTAAGTTAGTATTACGTACTCTCTCATCCAAAATACAACAAAGAATTGCATATACCTCAGCTTGGAAAACAGTGGTCCATTCACCAAGAGGCAAATAAATGGTCTCTCGTCCAAGTGAAATCGTCAAATGGGCAAATGGTCTACTCACCAATGGTCTCCCATCTCAAAATAGACGGCAACCCCAGACTTATCATCCATTCTGGAATCGTCCGTGTAGCACCGGAGATAATTCTCAGGAATCACACCAGATGGACCCAAGCTTAACCAATCATCCGTAGAAGGTAACCTAAATCTGTCTAGGTAGGGCATATTCCCCTCCTCCTCCTGGAAACTACCCAGCCAGATTCTTAAATCTTCTCTGGGTGGCAGCCTTGCAGTCTGTTAGGACATGTAATGGAGTTTCCTCCATTTATCCACAGAATCTGCATGTGCTGTCATTCTCCAAATCCAGCTTCCATCACGTATCTTTCTGAGTCGACAATGCCCTCCCTGAGAACGCGGCGATCCATTGATCTTTCTTTAGCCTGATAGCCTTTTTTTGAAACTGCTTCACTACTTTATATACATAATCTACGGATTTTATGCATTAAATTAAAATCTTCAACTACCTCAATCTGATTATTCAATATTTCTTTTTTCTTATGCCTACAAATAGAATGCATCCGCACTCCAGGATTTTTTAAAATTTTTTCTAAATTTTCATGTTTATTTTTTTAAATTGGCGGCCTGAATTGCATTCTTTCCAAATAGACTGTGGAAAGTGGAATGGTAAGAAAATTAATAGATAAGGAAGTATATTAAGTCAGGCTTATGAGGTAATCCAGGTAGTGAAGGTAGTAAAATAAATATAAAGATCAGCTTGAACTTTATTTAAGTACTTAATAAAGTGCATAATAAAGTGGACACATCCAACAATCAGTTTTAAAAGTACATTACTCAAAACTTCATCTACTATATATAATATATATATGTTATATATACATACATATATAATGTATATATATAATTATTATTATTATTATTATTATTATTATTATTATTATTACATTTTATTCTTTATTTTTATTAACACAAATATTTCCGATTATTTACACGATACTTATATTTTATTATTAACATAATCAATTCCGTTATTATAATATACTTTTAATTATTTGAGCTATTTTAAAATAAAAGAGAAATTTGGTTTTATGTATACAAAATATTCCTGCAGGCTCTCCAATCATTTTTTTTTTCACCAAATATACATTTTGAATATATTTTTTTTTTTTTAACTTTTAAATTCACTTTTCTTTCTCATTTTTAATTGTTTATCAAATAAACCATTAACATATTATTATAAAAGAGCCTGTAGACATATATTGCAAATTTTATTTTGTATATTTACATAGTTTTATATTATAATTAATTATTTATATGCTAAAGGTAGGAATAAATTTGCAAGAAAACTATGCTTTATAATTTTTGTTTTTTTTCATTTAAACAAATTACAATTATAATGATAAAAATTTGTTAATAATAATAACATGTTTGCTAATAATAATAACAAATTTTGAATCCTTCATGGCCCTTAATGCCCTGTTATACAGTTTATTGGACAAAATATTTGGTATTACTCATAAGAAATTTTATCTAAATTTGAAATCTTAATCTATATTGCTACATAGTAGTAGTAAATGAATGGTTGACCAATGAACGGTTCATGAAGATGACCAAACTTCAAATACTTTCAAGGAAAAAAATCAGAAGATATATATATGCAATTTTTTTTCTTCAGAAGTAGTAGACTGGTAAAGGCATGGGACCTAAGAACAATATGGCTTTTATCCCCCAAATTGATCTCCCCCCCCGGTCTGTCTGCAATATCTTAAAATATTCTTTAGCTAAACCCTTCCAGGCTTTCCCGTGAGAGTGAGACTTTCCCAAAAAATCCAAAACCTAGTGCCAACAATGGATACACCATTTCCCCTTAACTACATCATCACAAATTCTGACATATGGGACAAGAAATTTTATCTAAATGACTAGCCCCCCCCCCCCCCCATATTTTGGTCCAGTCACTACAACCTACTAAGGTCCTCATTCTTATCCTCTCTTATGAAGTACCTCTGCGTATCCTCCCAATTTTTTCTCCAAAACTCTCGTCTCCCAAAGTCTAAATCTGACTATTGCAGAACCGCTTAGTGATGGCAAGGACTACAAAAAAAAGGTGAGCAGGATCTCCCGCCCTACCCAGCCGGTCCGCCCTCTCATTACCTTCTATTCACGCATGTCCGGGGACCCAGAAGAGCTGCATTTTGCCCCACTGAGCTAGGATATTAAGCCTTCTCCTACATTCGCCCACCAATTTCGAATTCCAACACGGCTTGCACAACACCCTCACTGCGGCCTGGGTGAAGGCGATTAAGTTGAAAGGGTAAAAAGCTGTGATAGCAAACAACCTTGAAATATCAGAGATATTTTCCGTGATAGCCTGCTTCTTTTTGTGATCATCGCCCATCATCAGGATGCTTTTTGTCAAACAGTTTGATAACATAGATTTGTATACAGCGAATCTAGTTGATACACTGGTCTTTAAATTTTTTTTAGGTTAGGGCCTAACTAGGTTAAGAGTGGTGATGGTAACTGAGTCGGATCAAACATATTTCGGTCTTTAAAGAGGGCATATTGTACCCTTTAAAAATGGAAACATCCAACAGTGGGTGTGTGTAACTTAAACTACGTTTTTTTGAAGGAGATTTACTTTATAATTATCCATACTATCTTACTATTATATTTATTTATTTATAACATGTGTTTTTCCCCACTCAGGTACCATCACCCCTTGTAATCTAGTTAGGCCGTAACAACGACATCAACTAAATTTGCTCACCTGAAACCGGTCGATGACCACAAAAAGAAGCAGGCTATCACGGGAAAAAAATATCTCTGATGCATTCCCAGCTCTGCGGAACCAACCACAACAACCTTGTAATACTCGGAGCTCTGAATGTCAAGAGGCTTAATGTGAGGCACTGTGGCGATACTTCATCATACAAAACTGCCAGATAAACTATCAGAGTTTTTAGTTGCCCTAGTGGTAATCATTTGATTCAACAGTGTGTCATTTCTGGCTATTCTTCAGGCTTAAAAAAAATTAGGCGTAGTCCTCAATTTGTTTTCATTCGGAAAAGGAAATTGATTTCAATTATGGTATTTTTTTTCTGAAGAAATCTTCAAAAAATTAGTTTGAAGACTTTAAAGTCATATTAAAATAAGACTTTACAAGAGCTTTAAAGTGGAAAGAAGTATTATACTCTTATCACTTTCCCAAAATATTATTTTCTCATTTCTCAAAATTTGTTTGAATGGCTCTTGTAAAAAGTGTAATTTATGAAATTATTTTAAAATTGAACCTTTATTGTATTTAATTATTTTTTTTTATTATGATCCATAAATTTTTGCATATATTTTTATAAGGGGGTATATGTTCGTTTTTTTTTTTTTTTTTGTTTTTTTTTCTTCAGAACTTTTCAGAAATATATAATTAAAAATCTTCTCCCCATCTTCCACTATCAAATCTATGCAAAAACAAATTCCAAAAACTAAAAATATGTTTCTAATTTCAACAATACATACTTATTCTCAAATTTATAATAGATATTTTTATTTATTGAATGTTGATTTACTTTTTTTTTTTTATAGTTTAACCCCAATATTTGCAATTATTTTTACTGGGTCCTATTAGGCTTTAGAAAATCAGTTGTAAAATTTGCAATTTATAAAATGTGCTTGCCAAATGTTGCTTCACTTAGTAGATACAGTTTAAAATCCGTTTTTTTTTTTAAAGTATAAGTAAAGTTATGAAAAAGTTCACTAATATTAAATAAATAAAAAGAAAAAAAAAAGAAATCGTTTTAGTAATTTGATATAATTGAATAATTTATTGTACGATAAATAATTGAAATATTGATTTCAAAAAAAAAGGTAGGGGTTGATTGATTGATCATATTATAATTGTTTGTCCGTAAACTATATGGTGCATACAAAAAGGCTTTCAGACAATTAAATTAAAATATTTACAAAATTAAATAAACAATATAATATTTAACAAATATGAGTCAAAAAAAAAAAATAAAAAAAAAAAAATATAATAAATAAATAAATAAATAAAATAAATTAACTCCCCTCTGCATGAACTAATAACCTACTTTAACTCAGAATTTAATCACTTAACAAAATATTTAATCATAGATGTAGACAGGTTGTTATTTTGAAGAAAAAAAAAAAATTAAAAACTGGGTGTATTAAAAAAAAAAAACCTTTCCAAGATGGCGATGGTTTATCAATGGTTCAATTAAGAGAAGGAGAAGAAGTATTATCAGTCTAGTTTTAATAAGAAAGATGAATTTAAAAAAATTATATTGCTGATTGTAATAAACAATTAGCCCTGTATAAAAACTTGGCTCTACTGGATTTTATATTGTACATTCAAAAGGAAATATTTAAAAAATAACTGCTATGGAATATATTATATAGTGACTATTTCTTACAATGGAAGCGCAGTAAAAGCACTTCAATACTGTATTAATGATTGGGTGAAGCCAGGGGTCAATCGGAAGAGAAGAAGTAAATAAATTCGCAATATTGTGCAACATCGGATCTTATTAATTTTTTGTTTTACATTAAAACTCAGTCAGTGCCTTAATCAGTGTACGAATTACTAAACTATTAAAATAATCCAAATGTTCGAGAAACCTATAATTTTCTGATAAGAATGTGATTTATCTTATCCAACTCAGTATTTTTATACCAATTTATTTCAAAAAACGTGATGAAAGTAAATTTTTACTGTTGTTATATGTACAACAGGTTCAGTGGGGTTGAAGGTTAATCCAACGAAAACCACTGCGATACCCTTCACTAGGAAAAAGAACGCTTCCACGCCTGAAAAGTATCCGGCTAGCCGGAGAAGAATTTGGGGTGGAAAAAGGAGGTTATGTACCTAGGGGTAACATTTGATAGTAAACTCCTATGGAAGAAACACATTGAATTAACTGTTAGTAAGGCCACTGGCGCCCTCATGATGTGTAGGAGGATGGCGGGCAAATCCTGGGGATGCCCCTCAAGTATCCTACGGTGGATGTACACCATGATGGTGAGACCATTCATCACCTATGGCGCAGTGGCATGGTTTAGGAGAACCAAAGTAGTATCAGTCAGGAGGATTCTTGACAAGGTACAGCAGCTCGCATGCTTATGCATGACGGGGGCTATGAGGACTTGCCCCACTGCCGGGATGGAGGTTATCCTCAATCTGAAACCTCTGCACCTAGTGGTGGAAAGGGCGGCGAAGGGGGCTCTTTTTAGGATCTCTAGGAGTGGCGCAGGAGGAGAGGGGGCAGGGGGTTAGGGAGTTGTTATCCTCACCTTTGGGCTCCCTCATCGGGCACCTCCCTAGAGATGTCATGATTAAGAAATACAGCTTCACTAAAAACTTTTCGTTGAAGCTGGGCACCAAAAGTGGGTGGAGCGAAAGATCCGCTCTGTTGGGCATTAAGGAACATGCCATTAAATGGTATACTGATCAATAAATAATACACTTAAAATAATACATGGCGCAGTCGGTAGGACTCGAACCTACGCTCCCAGAGGGAATCTGATTTCCAATCCTCTATATGTTTATTGACATGAAAAATACTGAAAATAAGTATCTTTTAAAGTGCTTGTAATACAAATATATTCATATATTTTTTTTTAAAAAAAGCCTCATTTTATTCAGAAAATGCAATAAATTAAAAATATTAAACAAAAATTATAACATAAATAAATAACATTAATATGAAACAAAATTAACAATAACGCTGTGTAGGAGAGAAGAGAGATAACATATAATAATCAGATAACATATAATAATTTAATCAGATTCCCTCTGGGAGCGTAGGTTCGAATTCTACCGACTGCGCCATGTATTCTTTTAAATGTATTATTGATCAGGTTTCATTAATCACTAGTTTACCAATTAATTCACATTTATAAACTGACATACATGTCTAGTAGTGGTCCCCACTACTTCTCTTATTTTACTACCTGTCTATATATACAACATTTACTATGGCAGGTTTCAAATTTATCTGATAGCATGCCTGCTTTACAAGGCATGGTAAGTTTTATAAACATCTGCATAAGGTGGGGTTTAATTAATTCGAAGCCCTTGTCGGAGCAGACTATGTCAGGAAGAGTAAGTAAGACGGCCCTCTTCACCTATTGTTCGACTGCGTTACAATCGGCAGATTGCGGTACGAGATCTTCGGCACGTTGAGATTGCAGTGGATCGTACTGTAAGAAGGACGTAAGTCCAAGCTGGTGTCAGGAGGATGTGGTAAAACCGTAGGGCACGTTCAGGATTTCCTTGTTCATGCCCGGGCCAGTGACCATTCTGGCCTTTAAGTAGGGGACTTGTTCCCTCTACGAAATGGTACCATGGGATCGTGAGTCAGCCCGGCGGAGTTCTGTCTCCGTACTCACGAGCTGCGGAAAGGTTTCGTGGTGGTCGAGGATTTGCAGCGATGATGGTAGAGTCCCAATGATCTGTTTTGTGGGAGGAAGTTGGCTGGTTTGCCTTCGGGAATAGTTCCGCCTTCTTCCATTCCCTCACAACAACAACATGTAAGAAGGACTAGTGGGTAAGGCCGGTTGACCTCATGAAGAGGGGAGGTTTTCTCTACTAGATCTATAAGGGGGTTGGCACAATAAGCATCAATAAGTTGGCTGCAGGTTAATCTACTATTTAGAAAGTGAAAGGTACCTGAAAAGAATAGTCCATGTTAACTTTATCCTTATGTTTAAAACTGTGTAAGATTCACTTCCAATTTTTGTAAGCAAATGACTACCAACGGCTGAGATAGATAATTATATAAGGGAACCAAAACAATGTTTTAATGAAATTATGGAGCCAAACAGGTTTTTTTTTTTTTTTTCTTGTTTGGTTGTCTGGATCGCTTTGTTCATGAGCGCTCTATAAGGTGAGGACACTTTTGCGGTATTTTAAAATGATTTTTTTTAAGTTGCGAACATCAAAAAATATCTTGTTCACAATAAGTCTCATGGTTGGTTGGTTGTAAAAAAAATCAAAACATAACAAAAAATCAGGGAATTCGCCATAGATTTAATGCAGAACTACTCCAATAAGGCTGTGTGGTGATTAAAACAATTATTGGGCAATTGACTCGCCCAATTCCAGCTTTTAAGAAATACTTGCAACGCCTTTAAGAAGTTACTGGCAGAGGACAAAATCTGTGTAGGTTTTACCAGAAAGAAGTGGAATTGGCACTGTACTGAGACTGTTTAACTCCATGGTCAACTTTGGAGAAAAGAGAAAATCCATGTCTAGTGGAGCCGCATGCAGGAGTCCCTCTCCTACATACTTTTACTTGACCAAACGGAACGGGGAATATTTTAAACAGGTATGTGCCAAATAGATCCACTAAGATTACTTGATAGCCAATCCAATCTCCCCTCCCATTTTATCTATAAGATGATTATTTATTTATTTATTTTATACATTTTATTTGTGTTTTTTAAAATTTTATTTATTTATTTATAACTTTCATGTCTATTATAAATTGTTCTGTTTTCGTTATTCTAATTTCCATTATTTTCAAAAGCTTTACATCAACTTAAATGTTAAATTGTATTTTAATTATTGAGTTTATGATTTAGTTCGCAATTCTTTTTACATTTTAAATTGCCCATTATATTTGCAGCAGGATTTTACTCGTTTATCTCGTAAATAAATCAATTAATAAAGATCTGTTCGCATCCTACTTTATACGAGTGTATCTAACTTCTTCCATGTATTATTATTATTCATTATCTATGGGGAGGGGATCAAACTCTACACTATCCAGAGCCCATTGCCACATAGAGCTATCCAAAAGAAAAAACAACAAATGGTCTAAAACAAAAATCCAGATTTTAGTATCAAAAAACTCTTAAAAACAAAATATGGGTCTAGAATAAAAATCTTATTTCTTAGAAATGTATCGTTAAACCAGAATACCAGGTCTAAACAGGTGCCAAGAGAGATCTAACGAAAGACATAATAACATCATCAATTAAGATTGAAGAAAATGAAATTTTCCCTCAATTTGTCTTACACGTAAAAATTATTAAAGATAAATCTCTATGCTTTCTCGTGGTACTGGTTACAAAATTAATTTCTTTACATATTTCTGTTCCAATAAAAAATATCCATCCTAGCACCTAAGGAAAAGTAAAGATACTTACACTGGATGTATCTCTCAGAGGCTTTTGTTATCACTTTTGATTTTCTTGAAGATTTTTGTGCATGCATGTAAAATATGTATACCACCCAAGTTATTGACAGCTTGGGGGGGGGGGCTACGATCTTAGTAGATAGAATTGATTTTTTTTTATATTTTTATGCATCAATTACAAAATATTCAGACAATATTTTAAGACAAGAGAAATTCAATCCAGTTTTTTTTTATTGACAATTTCTCTCACACACAGGACACAACTCTCTAACCAGATATAGAGATCAGAGGTAGAAGGGTTCATTGTGGAAATATTGAAATTATAAAATTGAGTCACTAATCTGAAAGAAATAAGAAACAATTTATTGAAGAGCAATTGCAGGGTTGACATTCTAACTTAAGATAATGAGCACACAATAAACCTTTGCATTAGATACTGCAAAAAAAAAAAATTTCAGTACAACAAGCAAAATTGATATTAATTAGAAAACAATATTATGTTAAATTAATCCTTCAGAATTAAAATTAATTTTCTCTAGATTAATTATGTGTCCTCACGCGTTGGTGTAGTGGCTAGCATACTCACGTTTTCGTGGAATTCAGGGTTCGATTCCCGTGAGGGCAAAGTCGGTGTTGACCTAGCATCGTGATAAAAAATGCAAAGCGCCCTGGGTAGCGAAGGCCGGAACTAAGCGGCGTGGGCCAAGCCATTATTGACAGCTTTGGGGGCTACGATATTTGTAGATAGAATTGAATTTTCTTATATTCTTATGCATCAATTACAAAATATTCAGACATTATTTTAAGGCCAGAGAAATTGAGTATAGTTTTTTTTTATTGACAATTTCTCAAACATATTTTTTAAATAAAATCTCCATATCGAAGTCCTTTTTAATATAAAATTTTTTATCCCACCAAATTTTCGCATCAAGTTTGAAATCAATCGATACATTTATATTTTTCTCCAAAAGCGCATCAAATCAGTTTTATTGTTCATAATCATACCAAATCATTGAATTGTGTAACCTGGCAATTGGCAATGTTATCGGATACTGCTAATTCTTCACATTTCAATATTTTTTTTTCTATACACAACTCAAAGGAACTTAAAAGACATAGACATTTTAATACTAGCAACAATTAAGTAACAATTTTTAACAATATTTTTTATAAATTTTTAACAATATTAAGTAACAAAAATTTTTAATGATTCAATGTCGACCCTTTTCTCTTTAAGTGGCTTTAAATAACTGACTCTACCTTTCTGAATAATTTAGAAATAAACAAAAAAAAAACTTGATAAGGACCACCAGCTATATGGTAAACTACCTAGGAATATTTCATAGAAGGGGAGTTAAAAAAATGAAAAATAATTATTACCTAAATAATAAATACAGTAATTATTATTCAAAATGATTTCTCTATCAATATATATCAAATAAAATATATTAAAAAAAAAAAAACATAAAATTTACAAATACATGATTATTTCATAGTTTAATTACAATTTAATATTTGCCAAATATTCCTACAATTTTGTTATTATATTATTATTTATTTTTTATTATTAAATTAAATAACAATTAACTATAATAAAAATTAAAATCTAATTGTATTTTATATTATTATTATAATTCTATAGTAACAAAATATACAATACATCGATATTTTTAATATTGGTCGATTTTTTTGTTTTTTTTTGTTTTTTTTTTTTAATTTTAATTTTTTTTTTTTTTTTACATTTTTATTTATTTTTTATTTTTTTCTTTTTTATTTTTTATTATTTAAATATAAAATGTATTTATTGATATTATTTTAATAAATTATAACTTGTATTTTTGTTTTCTTTTTTTTTTTTTTTTTTTTTTATTTTTTTTTATTTTTAATTTTTTACTTTTTATATATTTGATATAGTATCACAGACAATATTTTTTATAATATTAGACAGGTATTTTTTTTGCTTGTATTTTTTCCATTTTGTTTTTCACTAAATATTTGAAATAATCGGGCAGTCATAAATATAATAATAATAATGTGTAATATAATGTTTGTCCATTACTTTTAGCATTTTGGATTGGTCACTTATTTTTAAGTTTTTTTTTTTTTTTTTTATTTTTTATTTTATTTTTTTGTTAAGTTAATAATCATTAAAAAAAAAATGGATCAAAAAGATAGAAAAGTTAATTTTATAAATAAAAATGTTACATACAATTGTCTACCCAATTTCTCTCACAGATAAGTTAATTACCTATATGATTTTCAAGTGAATTTTTTTTAGTTTTTAGAAGAAAAGAAAAAATATTCTTGTGTTTATTTATTTAAAAAAAAACTGGTAAAACATGTTACCAGTTTAATAAAAAAAAAAATAAACTCTTTATAAAAGTGACTTGAATTTGTTCAAGTACATCATATTATCCACTGAATATCTTTTGTTAGGGGGAAAAATTCGATATATTAGGATTTATTAAATTTACAGAGCATTTAAGACTGTAAAACTGTAAATATAATTTTTTTTTGTTTTATTTTAAAGATATAAGAACTATGTAAAATAAAATAGTTCCTACAGTAGGGCTCCACTTTAGTTCAGAAGTTTAATGGAAACCTGCCATAACTGACAACGGTACTGGCAAATAAGTAAAGCTGCAAAAAAAAAAAAAATCTGTATAAATTACCTAGTTTATTTACTATAAGCAATATTTATTTTATTTAATGAAACGATCAGAAAGTATGAATTAAATTTTACAGAATTTTTTATGATTGTATGCTTGTATTTTTTTTTTTTTAATAGTGGGCAACTCTAACCAGATCTCTCTTCCTAATATAGATCAGGTAGAAGGAGAAATTTATTAGGAAGAAGTAAAGTATAATTTATTGAAAGATCAATTGCAGGGTTGACAGTCTAACTTAAGATAATGAGCAATAGTAAAACAAATGACCTTTTGCATTAGATACTGTAATACAGAATTTTCAGTAGCACAAGCAAAATTTGATTTTAATTGGAAAATAATATTATGTTAAATTATATTCCTTTAGAGTCAAAATTAGTTTTTCTAAAGACTAATTTTGTACTCATGCGTTGTCTAGTCTTTTCGTGCGAGAATTCTCAGGGTTCGATTCCCGTGAGGGCAAAGTCGGTGATAAAAAAAATTGGAAGCTACAGTTAGTAGCGCCCTGGGTAGCGAAGGCTGGAACTAAACGGCATGGGAACTGTGACCCGCTTACCACACGCCCCCTTCCCCAAATTCAAATCGCAGTCTGGCAAGGCTTGGCCCTTCATGGTCTGTTACGCCATAGGGTAAGGGTAATAGACTAATTTTTTTAAACTCCGGACCCTTTTTTTAAAGGCGCATTCGGATGCATTGCGCTCATGGCGCCTTTGTCAATGTATCTGCATGATGGATTTTATTTTTCAAGCCATACCACTTTCATACGGTGGCGTACAGCTGAGAGACTCATATATACTTTCATGAGAAGAAGTAAGAAACTAAGGTAAAAAAAAAAAAACATTTAAGTTAGCCTGCACAATCTTCTACAAGTCCATTTAGCTCAGAGCGTACATTTCTCCTGACGAACATTGTAGATCATGACGAAAATAATGTATTTTATACCAATATCTGAAAATTCAGAAGTTAGAAAGTAAAATTTCCTTATTATAATTGTCTTATTGATTAGTTCCAACAGAGCACTGAGATAGTTCATTTTTTTTTTTTTTAATTCTTCTATATTATGTTGAGCAGTTCACGCTTTTGGAAACTTTAATCTTTGGAAAAATCTTCAGCATGCGTAAATTTGCATGACATGCGAACTAAGAAAATAATCAATAGGGTTAACTTTATTTTTCAAAGTATCTGATTTGATAGGGAACAAAAAAAAAAAATATAAATAAATAAATAAAATATAATTAAAACTTTTAGTCTAAGAAAATTTTGTTTTGATTTACTTTTAATTATCGTCAAGTTATATAATTATTATTCTTTGTAATTAAAGCATTGATATTCATAAAAGTTTGGTCAAAGTAAAAATAAAATGAATTTTCTCTTATGTTTCGATAACTCATTTATTATTGTTATCTTTATCAAGGCCTAAAGAATTTTCATTGAAGTTCAATATTTTTAGAAATACAAGAATATCATATTAAAAAACAATGAAAAAGTGAGTTTGAACTATTTATATATATATAAACGTAAAATATAAAACGTCAGAAAATGGAAGTACGATAAGTTTCTAAAAATTATTTTGAAGTGTGGGATAGTAAAGATTGTCTGTCAGGATCTGGTTAATTTGCGATTGTAAGTGTTATATGTTATTATATAAGTAAGGAAAATGAAATGATGAAGGAAGGGCTAAGAACTAGAAAAACCAATGCGAGTACTAAAGTGAATGGAAACGTCATAATTATTTCTGTTGTTAATTGTATGTATATAATATGAATATTTTTATGTTTGTTTTGGAGTACTAACTTAGTATTATTTTATGTAGACTTTGCTCGTCGTGTTACACGCTTCACTTATGTATGTTATCAACTCTAAGTTGGTTTGGGAATGCTTAGGCAAACTTAATGTCCTGGGTAGGAGGAATAATGTCACCCTTTTCTTGGGGTACCAGGGCATGTGGACGTTGAAGGAAATGAGAAGGCCGACTCAAAGATGGCTCTGGCAAAGAGAGGCGCTGCATCCCCACTATTTATGGGGCTGTGACCCACCCCTGTTCGGTAACTCGATCTGGTATACAGATGGATCCAAAACTCCGACTGGGGTCGGAGCTGGGGTCTACGGGGGCAGGTCTAAAGTTAAAATTAAGGCCAGCTTAGGGATGTACGCCACAGTCTTTCAGGCTGAAGTCGTGGCGTTACAACTCTGCGCTAGGGAGATTATAAGGCAAAGGACAGTGGGTAGAAGAGTGGCCATATACTCCGACATTCAGGCAGCCCTGAAGGCACTTTCCTCACACCAAATAGTCTCAAGACTGGTGTGGGACTGCCTACTTGCCCTCACCGAGGTGGGTACTCGGAATAAACTGACACTCGCCTGGGTGCCGGGACATGCGGGGTTCCTGGGCAATGAGAGGGCGGATGCCCTAGCGAGGGAGGGTTCGCAGGATACCTTTATAGGCCCCGAACCCTTCTGCGGCTTGTCCAGGAGCCTCATCCAAACTTCTATCAGGGGGTGGATAGAAGATCAGCGTCTGCGTTGGTGGGAGGGAACACCAGGACAGAGGCAGGCAAAGCTCTTCATTAAAAGACATTTGCCTAAATTTACCAAAGACCTACTGAGCCAGACCCGAAGGGATATAAGGTTAATTGTGGGTCTACTAACAGGGCATTGTAGGCTGAATAGACACATGCACCACCTACAACTTGCGGATAGTGCGGTATGCCGATTCTGCGAGTGCACATCCTTTGTGAGTGCGCCGGCCTGGCGAGGATTAGGTTTCTTCAATTGGGGACGGGCAATCCCGAAGCTGAAAGCTTCATGACGGAGCCGCTCTCAGCTTTGCTAGGATTGATTAGGAGGGCAAAGCTGGGGGCTGTTCTGTAACTTAAGGGGATCCACAATAGACCTCAACTTGTAGGTCGCAGTGGAATGAGGCTCCCCCCCCCCTTCTATTCTATTCTATCCCCACTATTGCTTAGGGAAACTTAAGAAAGAGGAGAAAGTGACAAGGTCGAAACTCTGGAACTACCCTTCTGGTACTGAGTCAGGCAAAGATCTGCTTGGGAGATTACAACCAAAAAAAGATCGGAGGCATGCATTGGTCTCAATAAGAACCAGCCCCGCATTCTTATGGGTTTCCTCACGGAAGCACTGTAGACTCAGAGAACACTTGATGAAGTTGGGCTTAGAGAATGATAGCAAGTGCAAATTCTGCCGGGGGACGGAGTAAACTCCGATAGATCTCCTCACGGACCGCTTTGGCTGTCACACAGAGAAGTTTTATAGGAACCTGGGTAGTTACCAAGAAGATGAGGAGACTATATCCTCTCTAGAACCCTCCAGAATATTGAGATTCCAAAGGCGTTAATCTGGTGGGGGTATGGTTGGTCAGCCAGCCAGCGGCATCCAAAGAGCATGGCAACAATAGACCGTGAAGGTCACAGTGCGGTGGGCCCCGTCTACAAAAAAAAAAAAAAAAAAAAAAAAACCAATTCAGGCAATGCGGATCCTAATGTAAGAAAATTGTTTATTAAATATCTACTCCAGCTTATTTTACAATTCAAACAGTGGACACAATGAACGAGATATTCAGCCAAAATTTGTTTATTCATTCAAAGTTTTCAGTTTATAATTGTATTTTTTATATTTAATATTTCTTTCGAAATGTATATTTTATTTAAATAAATATTGTATTTTTTTTTTTTTTTTAGAAGTTCAGCAGTCTTTGGCCAGTGGAGTGGGCAGAGTTCGCAGAGTGGCCTCTGGGCAGATCATGACTCTAGTCACAAATTGAATAAGTTACTAATATACAACCTTACATCTGTACATTAACATAACATACACTTGAAAAATACTTTTTAGTAAGTTATCGTTTTTTGTAATTTTATGCAAAGAAAAACTTGGAATAAATTTTGCAAAATATTATATATGTATATATACAAGTTCAAACTTACTCTTTTTTTTTTTTCAATAATTTCATTTTTGATATACTTAAATTTCTAGAAATATTAAATTTTAATGTTTGTGTAATATTAAAAGTGAGTCATAAATGATGAACTTGAATATTGTGTCTTATATTTTGTAATTTAAGGTTTTTTTTATAAAGTTAATAAAATTATCAAAACTTTGGTTTGAAATTTAATAATGTATTTTTTTTTTTTTTAATTTCGCCAAAACTCAGTACTTTGATGAATATCTACTTTAGTGGCCAACAAATGACCAATACATTCATTAATAAATTGTAGTAGATATTATTCATTAATAATATTGTATGAATAAGTTTTTTTTTTTTTAAATAGTAGATTCCTTCATTTTATAGAATAGAAAGAATTTCTTCACACACACACATACTGTTGTCATCTTGACAGATTATAAATAAATATGTTTTATTTACATCATTATATTTATATAAAAGTTTTTATTTTTTTTTTTTCTTTTCGAATCTGTCTATTTTCAAACCTGTAAAGAGGGTCAGTTGTGAAGTCGCTGATAATAGAAATAACATTCAGTTTTTTAAGAGCCCTGTCATCGGTGCAATACAAAAAGCTTGAAAATGGATAGATCCGAATTGTTCTAAAAAATAGCTTTCTTCTATTTTTTTTTTTCCCGCTGATTAGAAAAAAAAAACATTATTTAATTTTCCCTCCTCTTTATTAACAGTGTAGTTAGTGTATAGAGTGAAAATATATTAATATGGTTAAAGTAAATAAGTCACTTTACAGCAATGCATTTTTTTCATTGAGAATTTATTTATTTATTTATTTATTTTAATACATTGTTTTCTAGGGAATTCTTGGCCCATCAATGTAAAAAACAATCGCTATTCTGAGAGTTGGACAACAATTTTGATGTATTTTTTTTGGAGCAACACTGTCTTTCGATTGCCTTCACTTTGATAATGATTGAAAATTTGATTCACACAATACATGTCCTTATACTTAATTATTTTTAAAATGTATAAAATATAGAGCATGTTAAAAGTTGGAATACTGGAATCATCATCAAATATAATCAATATAATTGTTTTTTTGCTTTTTTTTTTAAATTTGTTTTTTTTTTTTGTTTTTTTTGTCTGTTTTAACAAGAAGACATTTGAAAGACCCTCATATAAAATTCCTCTTCCCTTTGGGCTGAGGTTCATTTTTATATTATTTTAACAACTTCTTAATTATTATTATTTTAGTATTATTATTATTATTATTATTATTATTTCATATAATATATTTTTAATGCTATATACGCGAAAATCTCCTTACGAAGAATTATATACATTTTTTTTTTAAATTATTATTATTATTATTATTATTATTATTTTTTTTTAAACCACTAGAGTAAAATTGTTCACCTAGGATTATAAAAAACTAGTAAAAAAATTAATATAATCACTATAACGTCAAAAAACAGTAATCATAAAATAGATTTTTATTCTGTTTTGACGAAAATGATATCTATTTCTTCACCCAGTTGTGAAATAACTTCTAAATCTCCTCCAGGAGACTGGATATAAAAATTCAGCATATAACCATTTGAAGAGAGTTGATTATTTAAATGATAATTTAAGAACAGGAAAAAAAAAGAAGAAGAAACTAATAATTACTTAGAAAATTTAAAAACAGCTCATTAAGTTAATTTTGTTATTGAAAAAAAACAAACAATTCATTTGAAAATTATCCTGTAAAAAAATAAAAATATCTAAAAAAAAAAACAACATTGCATTCGACAGAGGTCTGAATGTCTGAAATAGTATTCAATTTTTTAAAAATATTTTTTCTATAATTTTAAACACTTTTCAACTGATTATGGCTAAATTTATTATGCATATATGTTTGGCTATAAATTGTATATTGGTTTTAAAAACCAATATTTTTTTATGCCACCAATTGAGTCTCCGAGGAGAGGAGAAGTATGTACTGTACACTGTATAATATAGTCCTATATACGTAGTGCTAATTGCGCTGTCACGTTGAAGCTGAAGTCACTGAACAATTATATGTGGCGCTGAAAGAAGCACTGCAACTGTAGCAACAACGGTAAATAATGTAAAAATTATTAGACAAAATCTATCGACAACCATCGCTGCGAATTTCCAATCGCTAATGATGTCTGCCTCTTCGTCGGATTTTCGCATCCGGCCAGTTATGAATTGTAGTTCCCTAATGAAATAAAAAAAAAAAAAAAAAAAAAAAAAATAGCAAAACAATGTTAAATAATACTGAAAACTTGAATGTTAAATTATTTAAAAAAAAACACACAGTTTATACTAAAACAAACTACTGCGGTTATATTTGTTGTGGTGGTTGGTTCCGCAGAGCTGGAAAGCATCAGAGACATTTTCCGTGGTAGCCTGCTTCATTTTGTGGTCATCGACCGGTTTCGGGCGTTCGCCCATCTTCAGGATGCGTTTTTCAGACAGTGTGCCAACACAGACTCGTACAGAGACTTAGTTAGTGTGAAACTAAGTCTCTGTACGAGTCTGTGTTGGCACACTGTCTGAAAAACGCATCCTGAAGATGGGCGAACGCCCGAAACCGTCGATGACCACAAAATGAAGCAGGCTACCACGGAAAATGTCTCTGATCTGCGGTTATAACCTGCAGATTCCGGCTTTCCTTATACATTGCAATTAATGTACGAGGTGTGTAAATTAAGTAAAGAGACTGATTTTCTAGTGTTCGATCTGGCAACACTGGAGACGCGGCGCATGCGTGGTAGGGCAAGTAAACATCTGATACACGTCCAGTGCAAATTTGAAAATGCTAGAGTTGTTGCACTGTCCGTAGTGACTTTTTTTGTGAGCAAGGTTTTTTTCAGTGCGTTTTAAAAATGAGTGACATCAATTACGAGCAACGTTGTGCTATCAGGTTTTGCTTCAGACTTGGGCACAGTGCAACGGAAACGTTTGAAAAACTGTGCCAGGCCTATGGAGACAATGTTTTGTCGAGAGCACAGGTTTTTAGGTGGTTTAAGTCGTTTGCAGAAGGAAGGGAATCAATTGAAGACGAGCCTCGCAGCGGAAGGCCTTCATCTTCAAGAACCGACGAAAATGTTGGCAGAATCCGCGATCTCGTGCGTTCAGATCGTCGTTTGACAGTCCGAATGATCGGCGAAGAGTTGAATTTGACTCACACAACCGTTCATCAAATTTTGACTAATGAATTGGGGATGAGAAAAATTTGTGCAAAAATGGTTCCGAAAAATCTTTCACAAGAGCAAAAAAACATCAGAAAGGAAAGGAGCCTTGACTTTTTGGGAGCAATTGAAAACGATCCCAATTTTTTGGAACGTGTTATTACAGGAGACGAGTCTTGGGTGTTTGAGTATGACCCAGAAACTAAGCGTCAGAGCATGCAGTGGCACACTTCAACCTCTCCAAGGCCAAAAAAAGCAAGAATGAGCAAGTCAAAAATCAAATGCATGCTGATTTGCTTTTTTGATAGCCAAGGAATCGTTCACAAAGAATTTGTGCCTCAATGCCAAATGGTAAACCAACATTTTTACCGAGAAGTTCTTGAGAGACTTCGAAAAAGAGTCATGCGTGTGAGACCAAACATCAAAAACAAGTGGGTGTTGCATCACGACAATGCTCCGTGTCACACCGCGATTTCTATTAATGAGTATTTGGCCAGTAATAACATTCCTGTGGCTCCTCAGCCTCCTTATTCACCCGACTTGAGTCCATGTGACTTTTTTTTGTTCCCCAAATTGAAAAATCACCTCAAGGGACGTCATTTTGGAACATTGGAGAATATTCAAACAGCCGTAACCGACCAACTGAAGTCTATTCCAGTATCCGAGTTCCAGCACTGCTATGACGAATGGAAGAATCGTCTTCAGCGTTGTGTGGCTTCCCAAGGTAGTTACTTTGAAGGGGACAATGTTGAATTGTAATTTTATTTAAAAAAAAGATAAAAAATCAGTCTCATTACTTAATTTACACACCTCGTAAAATGAGAGAGAGAGAAAAAAAAAACAACTAAATATATACCTAAGGATACTTTGTAATTCGCGTTGAGCACTGATACATGTCACAGAGGATGATCCACCAGAATCATCTGTAGCTAATCCTGGCCTCAATGAAAAGTTTGTTTGAGATCTGAAATCATCCTCAATATCCAGTACATTTGCTAAAAGACTTTTTGAAGATCTTTCTTTCAATTCAAGCTCTTTCATACGGTTAGTCATTGTTATAGTTTTCCGTGTAATCTTCTTCCCTGGCCTGCTCATTCGCAGCACCCAAGGCAGCCATTGCAGGAAAATAGAATGTATCTATAAATAATTAAAAACAAATATATCACATATTAATTAATTGCAGTTAAGTGACTGGGGGGGAGGAATACGATTTTCTCCCACGGCTATTCTCAAATTTTACTTGAAACTGTAAGAAATAAATTAAAGAACTCCCATAATTATTGTAGTAAAATACAATTTGTTAAAAGAAATCAGAGGAAGCCTTGTTTGAGAAAAATGCGTACTAAAGAAAATGCTTTTGGATCTCTCCTGGAGGGCTGTTTCTTTAGATTTGGGATGTTACCGACACTATGTGAGCGGTCTAACCTTTACCCAGATAGTGAAAGAACTCATCAAGTTTCCAATGCTTGTGATACCAGAAGAGGAAACCAGCCCAGATGCCGGCAATACAATGAAAAGGCTCCGAGGGGCAAAATATAGATCCTTCCGTGCACCTATACCCTCCCTTACAAATTTCATATCGCCTATATTTTATAATTTTACGGTGTGTGATAAATTTCAATACATCAATACATTTATGGTTGATGAATTCTTTAAAAAGGTTTTTTTTTTGTATACCCAGGGATACAGCAGCATGGGAAATTAATACATGGCAACTGTTGGTGCGATCTTAAGCAAGTACTCAATTATTAAATAATATTTTACAAATATACAAAATACCAAATGTAGTTTAATCAACTTCTTAAGTCATTTAACAAATCTTACCCATGCAGGCATCTCGTGAATGTCAGCGGTCCTGTGGTGGAAGTTAAGTACTACCACTGTCAACACAACTGACGATGCAACCATGAACATTATGCAATTAAAATAAGTGCCTAGAAAAATAAAAATTTTATACAGTTAGTAAAATATATTTATAAAAATAAATTAAGAAAAAAACAAACAAAAATTAAATCACTAAAATAAGAAAAAAATAAATAAATAAATAAAAAATAGAAATAAAATAAAGAAATAGTGAGAAATAAGAAAATACTGATACTAAAAAAAGGAAACTGAAAAATTAAGCGTGAATAATGAAAATTATATTTCCTGTGTTTTTATATTGTGATAAATAAAGGTGATTTTAGTCAAATGCAATAAATCTTAGTTTATAATAAAATATTAAAAAAATTGATATAAGAGTTGAGATCCAATATTTGGGTGTTTTGGAGTCCATTGTCTGTGGTGTTTGGTACGTCATTTTCAAATAAACAAATGAGATTAAATACGTAATGAAAATATAAATAGGCAAGTGAGGAAGTAGCAGCTGGGGGTTTCGTAAATATCAAGACATCTGCCAAAACAAACTGAGGTTCTAGGGGAATCTAGAGCCACTTGAAAAACCCAAGATGAAAAACATAGTTCAATGTTTTCGTGAGAAGAATCGTTGATGAAATCAGGGTTTTGCTGACAAAATTTTGTACCGGTAGCAAATGATAATTATTGTGGAATACATTAAAAATTTTATTACAGTGCTAAATAATTACTGCACGCACGTTGGTTGAGCGTATAACATTTAACAGAAGTTTACAAATAGATGGGGGAAAATTGTGGAAGCAATGCTTACAATTTTGTATTGACTCATTTAAGAACGATGGTAGGCTCGTTGTAAATTTGAGTACACACTCTTTATGAACGGATTAGGAATTAGTTAATCTAAGGTATAAAGTAATGCCGCGTCGCTGATTGGCAAAAACTATTGCTTATGGTTTCATGTGGAGACACATATTTATTGTCAGTCTTAAATTTAAAACAAACAGGCAGACTGTTCTGTTGATATTATTATTTTTTTTTTGCATTTATTTCTGTCAAAGACACCATTAATCACCTTGGACTGCTTCGTTAGGCTGCTAAAATTAGATTCATTAAACAAATTTTCATGAAGATGTTAAGTTATGCTTGCTTAAATATATGTAGGTCCCCAAGTACGGTCAATGTGCTTTTGTGAAATATGGATACTTTTAATCCATTTTAATATGAAGTTCTCTTCAAGTTTTAAACCGGTTAAAAGCGTTTTTTATGGTGTGCACTTGGAATGTAGTACCCAGCTTGAGAATAAATCAGCATCTTTTAATCAACTTAAAAAAAGAAAAAAAAGGTTTGATTTGTCTACAAATGGTCGGAAGAAAATTCTATTTGATTCAAAAATACTTTTTTTACTTGAAGGTTTTAATGGTGCCTTAAAAAGTAGTTTAAATTTAAACCATTATTATGAGTTGCTATTTTAACTTCTTTGTGTGTAAAGTAAGTGTTAATAGTCCATTTTACAAAGAATATTAAGGTCTTATAAGATTTTAAATTTTTAAACTTTAACCTATATTTTTTTTTTTTGGATATGTTTACAATGAATGGAAAGATCTCCTACTTATTCTAGAATTTTTGCAAAGAAGGGATAATCTATCAAATCTTCTGTACGTTTCAAAACATTACAAAATCAGAGCACTTAAATTTATTTTTACAATAAAATTTAATCTGAAAATTTATTTTATTGGAATATACTTTTCTGTTTTCTAGGTGTATTTTGTTGGGGGATTGAGTACATTATGTTGTTCTTATTTAAACAATAACTTGCTTTGTTGTTTGTTTGTTTGTTGTTTTTTTTTAAATAAGTAGGATTAAAAAAAAAAACAAAGTCCAATTTCTGCGAATATTGGTTCTCAACTTTCTCTAAATGTAAGCTACATAATAATCATTTTTCATTGGCACATTTAAGCAATTTTATTTTACAAAAATAAATAATAATAATAATAATAATAAATTATACTAAGATGTTACAATGTTTATTGTATTAAATAATTTCATGTCCACTTAGAAGGCATCCTAATTAAAATATAAAAGGAAAACTACAATTAGAAATAAATGTAAATAATTAAGGGTAGCCAAGGCTATTGTGGGACAGAATTAAAGGTAAATTTCAAAGCTTTTTCTTAAATAATTAAAAATAGAAGAAGACGGAATATCACATATGAAATGTTAAAAAGTAAATCTGTAACAAAAAAAAAAAAAGAAAAGGAGTTACAGGCAATTTAAAAAAAAAAAAAAAAAAATTATAATGAATAAGTAGTTGTATCCCAGATGTAATTCACTGTGAAGGTTCAAGCAAAATCTCCATAATTATTATAAAAAATCGCATATAATGTTTAATTTCTTTCTGTTTGGTAATAATAAGACGTCACAGCAAGTGTGCTCAATAGATAATAATAATAATAATAATAAAAATGCTTTTATGTAGTCAGACTCATTCTTATTCTGTATATAAAGCTTTTTTGTTTGAGAAATTTTATAGAGAGTTGCCAGTCTTCGGGTTTGTCTGACGGAGAGTTTTCTAAATTCTTATTTGATTATGTGATTGTCATTTTAGGATTATGTGAAATTTCATGAAATATTTTCACAAATTTTATATTAAAGTATTAAAATAATAATAATAATAAAATCCCTAACCAAATGATACTGGAAGAAAAGCGTTTTGTACTGGATATTAAAAGTTCATTTGTTTACATTTTGTTTCAAATAGGATAAATAAAACTATTATAGGTTCATATGAAAAAACATGAAGGAATCCTCCTCAGTATTATTACCTCATAGATTTTGGAAACCGACTTTTGCTCATATTGAATCGATTTTTCTTGATGGTGAACACTTTTAAGATTTCTACTGACAATGTACAGGACTGTCATTTCAGGAGATAATATCTGTTACATCTAATATGAGCATGATAACTGGAAAACAGTATGAGGAGTTGTAACCCATTTGGGAGAATACGGAAGATAGCACTGATCAGAATTGTTTGAAACCCAGCACTTCAGGATAATGCTCTCTCTCCTGGAGCAGTATTGTGGTATTGGAAGAATCCCATGTTAATCTTAGAGAACATCATTATGCTCATGCACACTGAACTTTCTTGGGTAGAGGAACATACCTACTTGGATACAGAACTTTGCCTCCTCAGGAAAATACTACGCTTCTCATCCTACGCCTATCTGTCCTATCTCCCATGCTCATTCTCTCAGGAGAACCGTGGATCATTTGAATTTTGCAGCGGAGATTTTTTATTGAATATACTTAGCAGCGTCATCAGCATCACAAACTTTTTCTAAGATAGAGAGTACGATTTTTAGAGAGTCCATCAAGACTTCACCCTACGTCTTTACATGTGGCGCAGTATCTTTTTTGACTTTGGACCATGGATTGGAGATGATGAACATAATTCCTTATAATGAATAGATATGTTTTGTGTGGATCGGTTTTTATGGGAAAGAAAAAAACATTCAATTACTCCAAAGTTTCGACAGAGTCATTATCATCAGAGTCATTAATTTTCTATAAATTCTTATCTTCCTTCTTTTCCATATCTTTGTTATTCCATCTCATAAGATAATGTAACGTTGTACTCAATACTCTTCTTTTTTTTTCTAGATTTTTCAATGGCAGCCACAATACCATAGCTTGGAGAAGAAATATCCCTACCCTATGGCGCAACAGCCCATTAAGGGCCGAAACTTGGCTAGACGGCTATTTGAATAGTGGGGAGGGGTGTGGTAACACCGCCCGCAGTTCCCACACCGTTTTAGTTCTGGCCTTCGCTATCTAGGGCGCTACTAACTGTAGCTCCCACTTTTTATCACGATGTTGGGTCAACCCCGACTTCGCCCTCACGGGAACTGAACCCCGAATTCTCGCACGAAAGGAGAGTGCGCTAGCTACTAGACCAACGCGTAAGGAGAAGAAATATCCCTATTGAATATTTTTTGGTGATGTATCTATGTCTACCGAAGAAGCTACTAACCTTTTAAAAAAGCTTCTCGCAGTCAGTAATTGTAATTAGTTTACTTTAACTTTTATCTGTTTAATGTGCCAAGACTTTCTGAGTTACTAGAAAATATCTTAGGATTCCAAAATCTGGCTGAATTATATCCAAAATTTGTAAGCAAACTAGCCCCTAAGTTAAAAACTAGAAAAATATTGGAATTTTCATAACCTAATAAGATTAGTTACCATAGAACGCCCTTGTAAAAATGCATATTTTAAAAATTAAAATAATAGTTAACTGAATCTATGTTACTTAGAAAAACAACACAATGACGACTGGACGATTATAGGAAATTCAGACTACTGATTATGGCAAACAATACTTGCCAACAAAGTTAGTACTAATTTTGATGGTTATTTTTTTGGAATGGCGAATTAGAAATGCTCTATTAAGAGCTGGGATATCCTGATGTAGCGCTTGAATAATGCTGAGCAAAGTGGAAGAAGGTGCGTGAGGAGGCGAAGACCCAGCTGTGAAGTCATCTTCATCAACAGTTCCATCTTGCTAGTACTCTTTGAAAAAACAAAAATGAGAAACTTTGAAATTCTAAAAAAAAGAAACTTTTGTGTTTTTGTGCTTGGTGATAAAATCATTGCTTGTCTGCTTACTTTTTGAGCTCAGGCAACAATCACTATTTTGAGAAAATTCCAGAAATCACTGGGCTGAGAAAACTATACATCGCTTCTGGTTATTTATTTGTTTTTCTTAATGTAAATCATTGGGTAAGTTCTCTTTTTCTTTGAGCTGGAGTTTTGGATTATATTATTATTATTTTATATGGACAGGAACCAAAACTTACGCTATTCAAAAGCCCCACTGGCCTGCTAACCCAAATGAAAACAATAACAAGCATTGTCTAGATCATATCCATTCTCGGATCCGATTAAGTTAGGGTTCACGGCTATCTGAACAGACGGAATAACAACCTCAAGGGGAGTAGCCTGTCCACAGTCATTTTGTTCCTATCAAAGTTTCTAACCTAAATTCCTTCTTCTTTTGCTTCATAAACTCTACTAAAGAGTTTTGGCAGGAGACTAATTAAATAACAATAATAATTCTTAAACCACTTCTTCTTAAAGTCTGTGAAAAACAGCTATATCTCATTTTCAGCTCTTTTGGACCCCAAATACGAGCCTAAATAATGTAAGTGGCCCCTAAATTGCCAGTATATACCCTGAGACCAAACACCAGATTTAGGAATGGCACATCTCCAGCTCATCACGTCCAAAGAAAGCAAAGATGAACAAATCAAACATCAAAGCAATGCTGATTTGACTTTTCGATAGACAGAGGATTTGTACACAGAATTTGTGCCTCCAGGACAGACTGCCATTCAGCAGTTCTACCGAGAGAATGATGTGAAGTTATTCAAACGAGATCAAGCATTGCACAAAGTTGGATGCTGCATCACGACCACGCGCCTTGTCACACAGCACTCTCTGCCACAAAAAGGCATTTTTGTGGTCCCCTTAATCCCGTGATCTGTTCCCTTGTAACTTGTGTTTCTGTTTCCCAAGTTGTATAAATCACCTAAAGCGATGCCATTTTGGCACAATTGAAAGCATTCAGATGACTGTGACGGACCAACTGATAGCGATTCCGCTTATTTGACTGCCAGCTCTGCTACCAGGAATGGAAGCAACGTCGATGTGTGGCCTCCCAAGAAACTATTTCGAAGGTGATCATGTTGATTTGTAAATAATAAATAAATACAGTGTTTTATTGAAACAGTTGCATTATATTTTAAACACGTCTTGTATCTGGAAACTAGATACGATGTGTCTAATAATCTTGAAGATAATTGGGTGTTTTATTCAAAATGTAGCCAAGTGAAATGGCGACTTTTTTTAAACAATATAGTTGATAGATAAAAGTTCTCTGAAGGAAATTAAGTCGTTGCCTATTTTTTTTTACTAGAAAAGCACTCAGTATTTAGTTCATTCTGTAAGAAAGTACATATATCGTATAAGTAAGATGGACAACTTTGAGTTAACTGATTGTAATTTCAAGATAATGGAGAAAATGTTATTCTCTGTCTATAAATAGAGGGCTCCCCACTACTCACATACTATTCAGTATGAAAACGTTAACTCTTTAACCGGTCCAGGCGTTGGAGTAGCTAAAAAATCTGCGTGCCATTGACGGTAATTTTGGATTTGTTCGCTCTTGTGGATGGATGAAGGTGGTATTGTTTAAGTGAAAGGTCTGAAATCAGCTACAATATACTGAGTAAGAGGAGGAGTAAGGGGAGAAAAGAAATGTCCTACGATCTGTGGATCCAGCATCACTTACTCGCCTTTCTCTGTACTTTCCAGATTATAAACTACGCTTAACAATATCTACAGTGAGTATTATAAAAAAAAAATGAAAAAGTACTGTAGAAGGATTATACTGAAACATTGATATAACCACTTATTATTATTCATTACAATATTTTTGCTAATAAGGCTCAAACTAACCCGACATTGGTCATTGCAGCAGTTTTCTTCATTCGCGTCTGAGTCTTTTCCTTAATATTGAGATTTAGTTCCACATAAGAATAATGAATAAGTATTACCAAAATGGAACCGATTAGCCGAGTACCATTTATACCGGTAATAGAATTCTATCTGGTATACCACGGCTCTAAGAGCATGGGAGAGCTAGAACTCAAATAGGTATAGGAGGGGGCTTAGGTAAGCTACAGTCTTGCAAATGGAGGTCGTGCTATAATATATTCTTGCTAAGAAGTTTCTAAGGTAGATTCTTATTATGCACTTTCTTGTTATGTACTCCACTGGTAAGGTTGAAATTAAGGTCAAAAAAATGCGTATCCAAAATCTCTCAAAGCGGAAACAACGGTTAGAAAATTCGCAGAAGCTTAGACGGTAGAACAATTCAATAAGAGCCGCGTGGCTTTAAGATAGGTGGGTCTGTTGACCACCATGCTCTGAGGCTTAGGAAGCATGTCAGCCTACTGGGTCTGACTGATAATGGTCATTGCAGGTTTTGCTTGACTGATGAAGAGACACCGCTACCTCTGTCCAACTATTCTCTACCACTGTAAGGATTTGGCATGACTGAATTTCTTCCAATTAGGAAAGAGGGCGACACATCCACATCTGAGGTAACTAACTCTGAGATATGGCTTGCATTGCCGCATATGCGCTAAGCCAATAGCTAACTTTAATTAACCGAGGGGACGGGTGAGAGTTTTTTAGGACTAGTGCTCTTTTTTTTTATTGCATTTTTTTGTCTACAGACAGTAGAACTTGTACTGCACAAGAAACGCGCATAATACAGTTCTTGACCGTATCGTTGATTAATGAAAGCTTGCAGAAGCGGAATGATGAAACAATCAAAATTGTAATCACAGTGGCAAATCCACTCACCCAACATTTATCAGTGGGCAACATAATATGAGTTACTAAGCTCAGTTTTTTGACATATGATGCTTGAACGTTCATTATGTGTGACAACATAATGGTAAGTAAATATGGAGGCAGCTGCTACAAGTTGTATGAACTGGAAAAGCAGAGAAGGAAATAGTTCAACAAAAAGAGAGCATATAAAGCTTTATTAATTTTTGTATTGTAATTGATTTCATGGACGGGAATTTAGTTTAAGCTTTGCTTGTATTCAGCAAGAGAGTTCGCCTAGTAATTAGTATGATTATTTATAGCATTTTACAATCAAATTTAACCTATTCTCAAAGTAATTAAACCTTATTTCATACATTTTAACGGAAAAAGGCTTAGTTTTAATTAAAAAAAAATGTTTAATTTGACTTGAAAAGTGCTTTCTGCTCATTTGAAGGTAAAAATCACAATACACACTCTTGCGTAGTTATTTCCAGCCTTTATTGTCAAATTAAACTGTTTTTTTTAATTAAAAAAAAAAAAAAAAACCTTTTTCATTCAGAATTAAAAATCTTTTTGTGTTAAAAATGTAACGAGAAAGTTTTAATTTTTATTAAATCATGGTTTTTAATTTATTTAAAAATTGCTATAATGTATAACGAATTTACACTGTATTGGTATAGTTACGATGCGATGATATCCCTTGCGAAAGTTCTTGCTGTTTGGAGCACACACACAATCTGCATAAAACCACGAACGTTTCATTTCTGTCAATAATGTAAATTAATGGCTATTGTATTAGACAGGCTTTACGTCTAACTGCCGAACAGGTGTCATAGAACGAGTGATTAACAAAGAATACGTCGTAGGTTGTTCCATGATTTGAAATTTATTAGCTTGAAGATATATCGTTATTTAAAGTCAATAATGTTTTTACAATGTTATATCTGAAAATGCTACCTAACTGAACGCCACCCATTGAACCGGTGAACAGCTGAAATGTAAAGGAAATTAATAATAATTAAAAAAAAAAAAATATATTTTCAACAGAACATTATTTAACAAGTTTATTATTAAGAAAAAATCCGTTCAAAATGATCTCCTCTAGCTGCATGCAATAGATGCAACGAAATATGTAGGATAAATAAATGTATCATGTGTTTTCCAAATGTTAATTGACAATTATGGTCTTTAGTTTTTACTGGATATTATTAAACACAGTCCATCTATAGTAATAAGAGAAGAATTTCTAATCATTATAGTTGCTAAACGAATGGAAGGTACGTATATCAAGAATCTTACATTGTTTTTTGACTTATTACCCATATCATCTCCAAAATTGTTCAGGTTTTGTTATCAAGAATATTTCGAGTAGTGGACGTAGTTGCGTCGTTGGGGCCCACTTAACATCAAACGTGTAAATAACACTTAGGGGGTCTTTTGGGTTGAAGCCGCGTCCATCGCTTCCAACAGTCTTCAGTATAGGGTTGTATCAATGGCGTCTCCTGGTGTTCCAAACTTGGGCCCCAACTGGGCCATTCTTTTAACTTCCCTAAGTGAAAAGCCACCTGCTAGTCAGCAAACTTTACTATTTAATAATTATTCAGAACATATAATTGCTACATAAAATAAGACATTAACACTAAAATAAGAGGGGAATTTTTTAAAAAAATTTTTAGGCGCTCTCCGAGCGACTTGAACACTCACAAGAAGATGTCCCAGGGTTGTATAGGGTAGTTTCCACTACAATAGTATGGAATCTATATGATACCCAATGTATCTGTGGAAGAAAAAATAACATAGGACAGACAAAGAGATTAGTCACAAAGCAACTTAAAGAGCACATATAACATTATGTATAACATTATAAAATGGAAAAGTCTGCATGCAATAAATTTTGGAGATAAAATGAATATGCTTTCATCTCTTTTTAAAATTTAAAATTTAAGCGAACGCAAGAATTCAATGACAATCGCAGTTTTTTTTTTTTTTTTTTAAGTTCAATTCAGTATTAAATCAATAGTACACTAACGGAAAGTAATCAAGATGTTGTGAAAAATGAAGTGTGGTAATCAACTGTTTTTTTTAGTGAAACAGACAGAATGTTTTTATGGTATTTATAGAAATGTCACTAATATGGCTGTTACAGGACAAGATGTTAGTAATAGTGACACATAAATATTTTGCAGAATCTATATAAGAAATTGAAACCTGGATCTATTAGAAACAGAGAGATTAAATTATTAACATAAGAAATTCATCTGACATCTTAGAGCAAGCTTTTATTATGTAGGGTTAGACCTTGAAGGACATTATTTTTGAACAGAATTTATTAAAAATATAATCTGATTAA
>JAAEAF010008240.1:0-50582 GCA_011037195.1 Triatoma infestans | reverse complement strand
TACGCTTACTTTAAACAGCCGTATAAAACAAACTATTTGTCTGATCAAATTCACATTTGGTATTTACTTTTGCAACAAGTGTGCCAACATAACAAAATAATTTCATTTATAGTAGTGCCAACTATGGGTTAGGCCGAGAACTTTTCACTTGTCTTAGTATCTGTTAGAAATACGGTGTAGAAATGCAGATACACTAGAAAGAGCCATAACAGACCTAGATCCCTATGGATTAGTCTTCTTTTACATATGTTTCTTTATCCATCAATAGGTTCCGACGTTTTGTTAATTATCGACCAATCAGAAGTTCGGTTGATCTTCAGGAAAATGTAGGTGTAAATGTTTGGTGAGATTTCGATGTAAAAGAACTATTTTTGATGTACTGCTTGTGTACAATATGGATTTTCCTAGGGAAATTCATATTAGGGATATTATTTGGGGGGGAGACGCTGTGACGTTAAGGCTTTCCTATAAAGTGGTATTTATATTAAATATTTGGTAAAATATTTAATTAGATTCAGAAATGTAATTTCACTGGAAGGTTTTCTTTAAACTTGGTATACCGTTTTACACATTTATATATCTCTGACTTTTTATTTGAAGGGTTTTTTTCCTGAGAATATTTATGTTCAGAGCCAGGACCTAAATTCCATTTCTGTATAACGTGTAATTCCATAATTAAGACCTGCTGAGCAATGACTTAATAAAATTTGCAATTTTTTTGTTTTAACCAATTCAAACTGTGACTAATACAGTAAGTAAGTATGGTGTGTGTTTCCCTACCATATTTTTATCTCACTGTTGAAGTAATTTTAAATTTTATAAAAGTTCAAAAGGTATAAATGAAATAGTAATTGAAGGATTTCAACAGTTTGCCCCCCCCATACACTACTTCTACATATCACTTTTTCCATTCGCTAAAAATATGTCTCGCTTCGTTTCTTACACACGGCTCTATATTTATGTTACCTTTGCAAAATAATACCTGTATAAAAGGTTTTTTGTCCCCCACTCCTTCCGTCCCACTACACATGTTTAATTAAGTTCGTGTGACTTCGTGATTTTTCTGTTTAATTTCATACCGTTTTTTTCTTCTCACTCTTATATAAAGTTCGCGTGCTTACCTGACTCTCTGATATTACCTATATAATGTGATACACATACACACTGAAACAGAAAGTTAAGGTTCAATACTCCACTGGCTTTGATGTAAAAAAAATTTTTTCTTTTTTTTGTCTTAACTTAAATATACTTTATTTTAGTAATTGTGGTTGGGAGAGTGTTCCTGTTTAAACAGGAAGTTTAATTAGCAGCAATGTTTCATGTTATTATGGTTGTATGTACTTTATTTCATGTTAACAATTTTCTGTACTCTGATGATTAGGTTCAGGGAGGGGAGACATTTTTAGTCCGTATCAAGAGGCGCTCATCTTTCTAATTTGTTAAGTAATTTTTTTTTTTTTAAATGAAGAATTAGTTGAGGCTCAGTTTAACTTCTATCAATAATTAAAGACTGCTTACCCAATTAGGTTCAAACAATATTCCGTTGGGGGCTATAGATTTTTGTTTTAGTTGATCTAAAACTGGAGAATTATCAGATGATTTTCTTTCTTTTTCGTCAGATGTTTGTGTGTAACGCGTTGATAGCCAAGATCTGCGTGACGACTGTGTTTACATGGAGGCACGTCACCCATGACTGGGTGATTTATTCTTCGTCCAGTATATAGGTTTTGCAAGTAATTAACAAAAAAAAAAAAAAAATTATTTATAACAAGTAATTAATGGTATTAGACCTGTATGTTAATGGAACCGATACAGGAGACTGTAGTAGAAGCTGTATGTGAATTTATAAAGGATTGCAAAATAAAAATATAAAAAATTAAAGAGGAAATAAACTCGCAAGTAACAAACTCTGAAGCGTACATTGTGAGAGAAATTAATTGCAATTTAGGTTTAAATATAATGGGGTGCGAGGAATATCGAGTCCTTCACCCCACTGCCTTAGTTTATGGATTAGTTTGAATGATTGTTAGTTCGCCTGTATTTATTAGAATGGATGTATTTATTGGCTAGGATTTGTGGAATGGGTAAATTAGTTTGTTTTTAGAATATAACGTGAATGATAGTCTTAGTGTGCATGTATTTATTAGCGTGATTGTTTTGAATGAATATAATATTAGGGATCTACAGTAATTATAAATTACCAAACATTATGAGAAATACGCTTATTATTGATTATGATTGTGGATAAACAGATCTGATAGACTGATAAGTGATAAGACTGATAGATAGATAAGTAAACTGAAAGCTTGTAATGGCTATGGCCGAGATTGGCTAATGCCTAATTACCCCCACCCAAAACATGTATAATACGAATCTGAGATATCTAAGCCACCGCTGCAGGCTCTGTGTTAATAGTGGCACTGTCAAATGTAGATGGCATTACCAAGTTTTGTTCTGGGTATATCCGCATAGATGTCCAGATCCTATCACTTTTATTTGTTACATTTTTTCAAAATAATATATTTTACTTAGTTTTACGGAATTTATGGATTAAATTTCAAATTATATAAGGCTTGAGTCAATGTTACTGGCGTTCTCTACTGTACTGCAGTGTTATCTAAGAGGACTGCTACCTGTCAGGGTAGGTAGTTCTTTGTTTATATTAATAGATAGAAAAGAGTATAGTAATCTGAAGTTTAAAAAAAAAAAATTCTACTCTTATATAAACAGCAGCAAAAGAAGATCGAGAGGGTGTTTCATACCAGATTTTCTTCAAATTCAAAAGACTTCAACACATGTATTTCCGGTTTAATATTCTATTTTGGAAATTTGACTGAATCGCAAAATTTCACCTCCCAACATTAAGCAAAAGTAAAAATTTCAATTATTTTTGTTTTCATTTTTTTTCTTTTTCTTTTTTTGATTAACTACTTCAATATAAATGTAAATTTTATTAATAGTTAGTAATCGTTTAATGACGTCACCATTTCAAAAATAGTTTTATAAGAATACTTATGATATCATAAAGGAGACCCGACATGTCTGAAAATACTTTGTTTACTTCAAAACACGATCATGATCAAATGCTATTTGGTTGTTTGTTTTTTATTCTTGTAAGTGATTGTCATACCGCCGTTTTATTTTTGTACTGTACAGGAAGTGTTTGGTCTGATAGCAAAAATTTCCATACACTTGATGAAACATATAATTTAAGAGATTTTTAACAATAAAAAAACAAGTAAGTAAACTTGTCTGAATCTACATAAAATTTACCTATGCAATCTGGGAAATCCTACTATCATGTTAAATATGATTAATCTAATTATTGGTATACTTACATCTCTGAACTATTTCCTTTATTTCGCATTTTTTTAGTAAAACGAAAAAAAAAAATAAAAAATACTAAGAATTTAATACTAGTAATTATTACCAGTATGGAATAACCAATCTCTAGATTTAGAGGGGTCCAGATAAATATCGATATATTCCAGGTAGTTAGTGAAATTAGTATGACTTATCCATGGCCATCTATCACCTGTATATGATGAAATTGGTTATACATTCTTTCTTTCTTTGCTAATTTGTAAGTAATCGGAAATTAGTGAGTCCGGTTTTAGTTGGGGGGGGGGTCCATTTAAACGGGCACTTTTGAAATAACGTGAAGTATTTGGCTGCGTTATGATGATGTAAAGTTTCTTGATTTTTTGCCGCTTACAACCTTGACAGTCGGGGTGGAACGTGGCGATTTCCTTTTTTGAGCCCCCACTTTACTACTGTAGTGAAAATTATTAAAAATGAAGAAAAATGCCGTTTCTCACTTAATATTTCAAACGTTGCCGAGATATTCAACACAAAGATTCAATTTATTCGTTTTATTTTTCCATTTTTCTGTTCTAAACTAATAAATTGAAAGCGGACTTTCTTATTATTTTCGACTACGAAGAGTTCAAATGCGATAAAATTAAAACCATAAGGGACTTAAACTCAGGTCAAAGCATCATTTAAACCAAACAAATTTCCAGTTTATTTCCAAAAATCGATACAATAATGACCTCCTTGGCTATTAAACGACACAGCGCAGTCGCTGCACCAACATATAAGTGCTAATAGTATCATAGTCTGCGGAATTGTTATGCGTTTTGGAATTTTAAGTCTCTCTAAGGGGCTCTGGAGTTGTGGCTCCTTGGCAGAAAAGAAATTTTGTTCTTGAGACATCTCCAAAGAAAAAGAAAATAAAAAGGGGCTAAATCTAGGTTGGAAGGCCAGCTTACAGTCCCTTACCGATCAGCGGTTGCCGAATTCTGTCTGTTAATGTGTTGGAGTCAAAACTATCTATTGCCCCCTACTTTCCGCCAGGTTACTTAAATGGGGAAGAATACGCTAATTTTTTCGCTAACGCGTTTCTCAGTTGCTGGCGGATGTCGCAATTGAATGTCAGAACAAGACTATGGTTCTAACAAGATGGATGTCCCGCGCACTTGCGTAGTGGCGAGGAGGAGAATGAAATGGGATGTCAGTATGAATGAGATGTTCAGTAACACCTGTATCGGGAGACTGGGACCGGCAAGCAGGCCTTCCAGATTGCCAGATTTAAGCCCTCTTGAATTCTTCTTTGGCGATATCTAAAGAAAAAATTTATACCAAGAAACCAACAACTCCAGAAGCACCTAGAGAAGACTTAATCCAAACCTACTTCGCAATTCCGGCAGACATGATACGATTAGCAACTTCATATGTTGGGCATCGCTGCGCTTGTGCGGTTTAAGCCGAGGACGTCAGTTTTAATAAATATTTTATCGATTTTTGTAAATAAACTAGAAAATTGTTTTGTTTTAATGATGTTTTACCTGATTTTTAAGTCCCTTATGGTTTTAACATAGCTTTTAAATTTTATCAGCATTTGAACTCTCTTATTTATTCGAAATTAATCAGAAAATCCGCTTTTAATATTAGTTTACGAAACAGAAAAATAGAAAAAAAAAAACGAAGAAAATTGAATCTTTATGGTTGAATATCTCGGCAATGGTTTGAAATGTTGAAGTGAAATTAACGGCATTTTTCTTTATTTTTTTACTAGTTTTCAATGCAGTAGTAAAAAGTGGTGCCAAAGGAAATCGCTACTTTGAACCACTGATTTAAGGTGTAAGGAGGTAATAAAATCAAAAGACAATAACACCATCGTAAACTAGAGCGAAAATACTTCAACAAACGTTATGTTGACTTTCTAGACATCTTGTTTCGTTTATTTCAAAAGTGGCCCGTTAAAAGGGGACACCCTGTATAATGGAAAATATTAGACATTAAAATTTTTTGGGGCTCTTTAAATATGACTTATTACAAAAACAGCTGGTTAATGTGAACATCATTGGTACCACCTTAGATTTCGATAAGTCACTTTGTCTTTGCAGCCCTACATAGAGGACTAAAGAAAATTGTCGAAATGTTGGCTTAAATTTTGGCATTTTCTTAATATGAAAAAGATATTTTGTTACACTTGTAGAGAGAGAAATAGATAGATAGCCCTCGTATTGGGAAAAGTGACATTACTAGTATATATTAAAGAATCTGAAGAATACAGTGTACAACTTAACAGAAGTATGAAATAAGATGGTAATAATAGGGAAGATGGTTTATATTGAGGTATGCAGTAAGTTGTAAACTAGAAGGAGAGCTGTAGAGAGTTGCTATGTTAATAAAGCTGGTAGTTGGTGGTGGAGAGTATGTAAGAAGCAGAAGAAGGGCGCAGTGCGAGAGGACGGACCTCTATGTCCACCCGAACTACCACACACTCGCTATATGTATATATATGTACATAACTATGATAATGAAAACCTAACTTAACTAACCGCACTCTCTTCATTTCTCATCTTTATTCTTCTTGTACTAATTAATTCTTTAGTTTTCTGTTGTCTTTTTTTTCGTTTAGCTACACATAGCTCTTTTTTTCTTCATCTTTAACCACTAGTTTTGTATTTTTTTCTTTTTTTTTCTCAAATTTCTTTCTGTTGCATTCTTCACATTGTTCACGTTCATATTATGTATAGTTACTTAATTCCAGTGATTATAAACAACTTGTGTCTCTTCTTTTATCCATTCTCTTCTATGTTATATTTTTATCTGCTATCATCCTCCTTTTTTGTTTTTTTGTTTTTATATGGACTTTTTCACCATTATTATATCTTCCGTATGATATTTCCTTGTAATTCCATTATCAAAACGTTTTGGCAAAAATATTCATTTCAAGCAAACCAGTAACTAACTACATTCTGGCACAGATTTGTTTGGAGTAGCGGCGATTCTTGCCAGAAGTGCTTAAAATTTTCGCGTGTATTAATAAAAGTTGAAATTTTTTCCAAAATGTTTGATTGCCCACAAGTATTAAATTTGGTAGTGGAACCATACATTGTATAAGATATAAAAAAATCAACGTTCCGTAAAATTACTCTTTCGGTTGATAGATTTTTTTTGACCTAAACGTTCATATCGTGATCTCTGGGTGATTCCAAAAAATCAAATAATATATACAATGAGATATTTCATAAGATAAGATATTCAGTAATGAGATATTTTATATATTAAAATAATATTTAGTTAGTGCTTCCTATATTCCTTTTTTTTTTTTTTGAAATGCAGTAAACTCCTGATTATCCGGGCTAATGGTGGGGAGATGCGGCACGAATAATCGAAAAACACAGCTAATCCGAACTATAATTATTTATTTCTAAAATACAACATATTATACATTTTTAAGGCAGACAATTATTTTAACATATTTAATGCTCATTTTTATTAAGATTGGTTTTTTGATTGGTGATTTGGTTTGTTTGCAGAAATCTTTTAATGATTTTTTTTAATATCTGTTCGAATTTTTCTATGAGCTATTATTTCGTTATACTCGAATTCCCATTCGTCGATGTACTCCGACAAAGTGTCAACAGAATTCAGGGCCGTGTTGTGACTAATGCGATTGATAATTTCTTCTTTCAGCTTCATTTTCTTGCTCTTCTGGTTGAATGAGATCGGAAATAATATCCGTGTCACTCATTCTTTGAATACCTCCAACACATGAAACATGTTCTAACCACTCCTCAATATTTTCTTTATCAACATTTTCAAAGCCATCTAAATTTGCCATTAGCTCACTCATTTCAGATACTATTTCACTTGTCTCGGGCTCGATAGGTAACTAAAACCAGTCCAGCTGACTTCAGATACCCCACCACCCACTTTAAACATCTAAATACGAACACGTGCACTGCGGTAAACACGAAAGCGAGCAAATATTTAAAAAATACATATACATATAATTATTTTTTTAAATTAAATTCATGCACGGATAATCCGCACACGGATAATCGGGAGTTTACTGTATATTATTCACAAAAACATAAAACACATACAGGACACGCGCACTCGCATGTTTATTAAAAAACATTTTTCAATTTCAAATAAGTGTATTGGATCTTAATACAAAAGTTTATTAAAAATTTAAGTGAAATAATGTAGCTAAGTTTTTTTTAATTGAAAAAAGAGATGGATACAAGAAACTGAATGGTAATTTACGAATGACAGAAAAGCGATATCGATGCTAAACTCTGTTTCTCTGAAGTGTACTTGCCAAAATGATACTCCAATTTATAAATCTTCTTCAGGAAAATATTTAGTTTCATGAATTAGGATGATGAATAAAGGACGAGGTCCAGTCAGGAACAAAAGAAATTGTATACTGAGAAGAGGAGGCCCCACTCGATGACGTTGAGCAAGACCTAGGGTAATTGAAAGTGAAAAGGGGAAGAGACGGCTGGTTCAGGAGAGAGAGTAGTGAAGGGAGTATTTAAGGAATCTTGGGGGCCTGGCAAGGCTGTAAAACCAACAAAGAAGAAAGAAGAATTTCTAAGTCCATCTATAATAAAGTACAATAAGAAAGATTCCTAGCAACGGAAATGGATTTCTGGAAGCATGCAGCAGTGGTATCAGGATTAGAAATAGCCAATGGCAATGATGTAAGCAAAAAAGAAAACAGTGCTGGAAGTGATTGAAGAGAGGAAACTAATCTGTAACGATCAGGGGCGAGATTAGCTAAGGATTAGGAAAACAGAGGTCCCAAACTCGAGTGCAGCAGCACAGTACTTGGATTTTACCACTCTAGCAGCCTTTATAGCTCCATTCTTTGTCTTTATCGAGTAAAACTACACGGTGGCCTTGCACTGAGAAGGCTCCGAGCTTTGGGGTAGCTGTATGGGCTCCTAAAGGGTAGCATGAAGCTTGAGTCCTTTCTTAGGACGAATAAAAAAAAAAGCTCCATTTTGCGAGCAATTTGCAGTTCTCTTCTAAAATTAAGCACTAGAATACACAACTTTCAACAGGACGTAGAAGAAGGAGGCCGGTGAAAACATAGAAGAATTCCAAGAAATGGTGGCTAATGAAGGAATGCAGAATTCTGTTGCCTTAGATTGGAATATACCTATGGATGGCTCTTAATTAAAAATTAAATAGGTGGTAAGATTTGATAAAGGAAAACCTCTGATTGGTTTCTTTTAACAATTAAACAAAATGTACACAGTTCGTTTGAAGCAGAAAACTATTTAGATGAGATCATTATATTACAAAAGTATTGTTTGCAATATATTCTTGGAGACCCTAAAGTGAGTTTGATATATTGTCAATTAAACCAAGGTGCTAAAGAAATTGAGTAGCCTTGTCGTTAACATACATCAAAATCACCCACTTGTGCTTCATTGGAACATTTTGCATATAAATTGTTCACGTAAACAACAATAATTATTAATCTGCCATGTTTATTTTTAACATAGTTGAAAAATAAAACGGAAATTGTTAAAATATTTTTATTTTTATTTAAAACAAAATTTTTGATTGAAAATTAATAGAATAATCAGATAATGGTTTCCATTATATCTCAGGCAAATTTTGTGAGAGTACATCTTAAAAAATTACTAACCACTGCCTACATAAAAAAAATATATTTCTATATTCTCTCTCTCTCTATTATATATAAACTTTGTCTTCTCTTTTTGCAATTTATAAAAACCTATTAAAAAAGAAACATGTGTTTTGAAGTTCAGCAAATCCTTTCAAGGCCATTAACTGAATCATTTAATAGTTGATACATTCCACGATTTATAAGCTACACTTATAAGTAATATACATCACTTGTTATTCCATTTTTTTCTTCTTATTTTTTTTAAATATTAATCAGAAACTTATTGTATATAATTTATTATAACTGTATATTGGAGTTTATTTATAGTTCTGCATTTATTTAAATTGAATAGAAAGTTTATTTATTGCATTTATCTTTAGAGAATTATCCAGTATAGAGAGGTGGATAACTAACTATGTCTGTTTGATAAACTACTACAAATAAGACTGCTTGCTGTTTTATCTACTAGTCGTGTTCCTTTTTACTTTTTCTTACTCCTGAATAAGAGAAAGTATGGCGACCATGTCACATTTACGAAATTGAGTTTTCACCGGAAATACATGTTTTGTGGTCCCCTAAATACGTAAAAAGTGTTTTTAGAAAATGGTCTGTGTGTGTGTTTTAACAAAATACTCAAAAACGACAAGTCGCAGCCAGCTCAAACTTAATATTCCGTCTAGGCATTACCATCGTATCTGACACGAAGCTTTTGGGCAAAATTCATCAACCGGAAGTACGATTACTTTTTTTTCTCCAGTTTTTCGCGACTACTTCAAAAATGGCTCCAACGGTTTTCTTTAAGTTTCGTATAATATTGCACATAAATAAATACTTATCTCTTTTATTTGAAATATTTTCCCGGGAAAATTGACTGTTGATGGTTTGTGGGGGAACAGTAGATTTCAGCTTCGCTTCTAAAGTACCTCATCAATAAAATTTATGATTCTACCGCCTTATATAATATAAATATGCATTAGGCGCATTGCTAGAATTCCAAATTTAAAGAAAATCGATTATCCGGAAATGGAAATTTACAGAATAGTATTTTTGAGTTTGTTGGAATTATCTTGGAAATGATTATAACTATTTCCTTTGTACTTGGAATGATAATTGCACAAAATTTCAATCTATCACTTTTATTTGAAACATATATCCAAATAAAATTGATTTTACATAATTTTGCGAAATTTTTGGCATTAAATTTCAAATATATGAAGTTAATTCTATGTTAACTGGCGCGCCCATCACTTTCCTACCTGTTTGAGTTGGTAGGCCTGGTATTTGCCTCCCACCACCACCTCTATATTTATACCAAAATTTTTCACTTTTATATATAATTCAATTAACAAGAGTAGGAGAAGATTGTGTGAGTGTTTCACACTTTTTTTATTTTATTTAAACGCGTCTTACCGTTTTTTGAAAAATATGAATTGGTTAGTTACAGAACGGATCAATTTTTAGATTGGCAGTGTGCTTCGTAGAATCCATGATCAAACTATTAACATAATTTGACAAAATTACGTATTTTTGTAGATGTTCAAACCTCGGTCGGTCCTTTGGATTTTATTGACAATTAGATTATAGAAGGAGTGGTTGTGGTTATAAAGCCGAAACCACTGCGTTATAGGATGATCTCCTGTGCTTTCCTTGAATGTCAGCATTATACTTAGAATTTATTTATTTATAAAATGTATCTACAGTGTGAATGACTGTGTAATGTGAGCCTAGAGCCTAGAACATACGTATCAACAATTCTTCTGTGTAAATGAAAATAGTATCAGTGTAAATATACTGTTTGTGTTATTAGGCTGGATTGATTATCCGCAAGAACGGCGAGCTCTCTGAAGAAAAAATTGGCTAGTCCATTTAACCACCCCATGGGTCAATCGATGTTATAAAAATCAGGTTTACCGGACATGAAGCTTGACATAAAGGCTCCGTAAAATGCCTGCAATTTCCAAAACTTTGGCCAACCAATTTGGCCTATATTGCAAATATTATCCGTATGACAAGGTCTTTTTCTGGCCAATGCTAAAAACAGCCTGGCTGATTCAAATAATTCAATTAAAGGAGCATACTCAGAAGATTTTTTTTCTTTTCTTGTACTGTAAAGAATTAAAGTCAATGAAAACTGACGAATTGATGACTAGATTGAACCGGTCATCCAAGTATAGCTTGTCAAGTTAATACGGAGAGACTGTTATTTTGTACTTGGTAGACCATAAATTTCAATAATTCAGTGAATACTTTTCTAGAATTTTACTGAACCTATACTTTACAAATACTAGGCATAGAAGTTTGTACTATACTAGGATGCATGTGAGAACTGAAGAGTTGGTGACCAAGAAAAGGGAACTTTTGCAATTTCTTAAATCTGTAAAGAGGGGTGTTTATAGCATTCCAAAGAGAAATGACTGATATGGTCAGTATAGAAGTTCGGATTGTTAGGGTGGGATATCATCAGACAAGCCAATATTCCTGAAGAAATTTCCCTCTGCGGATTTGTTATTTATAATTACTTAGATTTTACTTGCTCTTTATTCGAGAATGTAACTCGAGTAACTTGATATATCAATTACACATAATAAGAGCTACAATTTTTATTTGTAACATTTCTCTGGAAAAATTCATTTAAGGCGGATTTTGTGGAAGGGGAGGGGTTAGGTTTACTTATAAAGTGCTATTTCCGTTTAATATACAATTCTATCGTCTAAATAATATTAATTAGAATTAAATATGTTGTTGAAAAATTACGAGTTTGAAGAAAATCAGATGACCGGAAGCGCGTTATTTCTGAAACAGGTTTTTCATTTCCCTGCGTTTTTCATCATAAAAACGCCGACGGATTTATTTAAATTTGGTATGCTAACTATGATGAGACTTATTACTTTAGTTTGAAAATTGTTTCCGATAAAGTTTATTTCAACAAGTTTAGTACGAGGGCCGCTCTTTATATTTGTGGCCTAAGGATGAAAACACAAGCATTTAAAGACAAAATCGATTTTATTGTTTTTCAAAATATTCCCCATGAAGATGAATACACTTTTGCCTGCGTTGGAACCAATTTTCAAAGCACTTTTTCCACTCCGATTTAGGTACTTCTAAAACATGGGTTTTGAATGCAGCAACTGCTTCTTCAGGAATAGGAAACCGTTGTCCACGTAGTTTTTTCTTGATGTTCGGGAACAAAAAGAAATCATTAGGTGCCAAATCAGGGCTGTACGGTGGATGACCCATCAATTCAATGTTTTGCCCTGTCAAAAACTCCATTGTTTCAGCCGATCGGTGGCAGCTCGCATTGTCGTGATGCAGAATGATGCGTCTTTTCTTTGACTTTTCCCGAAGTTTCTCAAAGACTTCTGGCAAACAAATAGTGGTGTACCATTCCGAATTGACCGTCTTACGTTCCTCTAATGGCACAGTCGCCACATGACCGGTAATGCTGAAGAAACAGGCAACCATTTGCTTTGATGTGCTTCTTCCACGAACAACTTTGGTTGGGTTGGGCTCGTCTTGAAAGACCCATACGGTGGATTGCTGTTTTGTTTCAGGATCATATGAATATATCCATGATTCGTCACCTGTGCAGATATTATAAACTGCTTTTGATGCACCTTGAGCGAATTTCTTCAACATTTTCTTGCACCAATCAACACGAGCATCCTTTTGTGCGTTTGTCAGGTTATGCGGTATCCAACGCGAACAAACCTTTTTCACATGCAAATGTTCATGCAAATCTTATTGATGCTTGTCATACTAATGCCTAAAGATGCTTCAATCTCGCGATATGTTACATGACGATCATGCTTTATTAGCTCATGCACAGCATCGACGTTTTCTGGCACAACAACCGTTGTTGGACGACCTTCACGGGATTCGTCCTGGAGTGATCGTCGGCCACGATTGAATTCGTTATACCAGTTTTTAATGGTGCTGTAAGAAGGTGCTTCATTACCATATAAGGAATTAAGTTCATCTGTGCACTGTTGTCGTGTCAGGCCACGTCGAAAGTTATGAAAAATTATTGCACGAAAATGTTCACGAGTTAATTCCATTTTCTCCTTAGATCACTTTTTCAACCTGCTATCACTAACACTAACAACAATGAAATGACAAAATGTTTTGGTTGAGGTTATGTTTAACAATGTGAAGGTTGCACTGGAAACATCAGCTGGTGCCTAGCAACAATCAGTGTTACCAAGGCCAGAAATATTAATAGCAGCCCTCGTAAGAGGGTGGGAAGGAGGTTATGTATTTTTAAAAAAGTCAATTTATTAAATTTATATTCTCCAATTGATATAAAATTAAGGATAAATAAACATATAGTAAAAATTATTGGTTTGAAGAAATTTTGTCATTTATAATCCTGTAAACTGGAGTAAGAGAAAGTCGTGTGAGTGTTTCACGCCAGATTTTTTTTTTTTTAAACATCAACTTGAGAATTATTTCATTACTTTCATTTAGTGATAGCATTAATTAAGGACGCACGAAATGTGAAACGTCGAACTTCAACATCGTTATGGGGATTGAACAGAAGTGATGCTTAGATTGAGTTATAAGTTAGACTTATTGAACACTGTATAACTGAGTGAGAATATATAATTTAGAATGAGAGTATGACAGCTGAGTAGAGACTGACAGAGTGACGGTGTGAAAACGATGGTCGTTGAACGTTGATGATTGTTCGAATGGCATTAATGGGTGTAAATTGGCGGTCCGGCACTCTCTTTAAGCGGGCGGCTGGACTAGCCCCTATATTCTTTTAACTTCTCCTTCCAATGCTCAGATAAGCTCCGTAGATTCCCGCTATAGAGGGCTCCTATTGTAGCATGTAGAGGGTAGAGGGTCTCGACGATCCATTACATAGATACCCCAGGATAATAACATCCTAGGATTCTTTGAGTTTACACTTAGTATGGTCGTTCTTTGATTTGAATCTATCCACTAGAAAGAAGTGAATAGCTACTTCTTCAAGAATCTTGTGTTCTAGTGAGTATCTCCGACTGCAACCTACAAATACCTCCCTAGTGGTAACCCAATCAGCAACACTATTACCCCAATACTCACACCAAACACACCTAAAGCGTCCAGGAAATAATTGGTATAGGCAATGACTTTGGTTCAAGCAGTACTGCAGGCAAACTCTAATGTGTAGACTACTCACTTCATATTTATACGCTGTACACTTTACAGATTACTGATAGCTTCTATGTACAAACACTTACGTCCAAGGGAGTGCCACAATAGAACTTTTAAAGCACAGTGGATTTAAATTTTTTGTCAATCCTTCTAATTCTCTCTCTCTCTCTAGAATCCTAAAAACTTTAATTGTAGAATCTAGAATATTATGTTAATCTTAATAAAAAGGTAACGGTAATATATATGTCATGGACAGGTCATATATATATATTCACGTATTACCTGTTTTGTAATTTTATATTTCAAAAATGAAACAAAATTAAACTTTTCATCATTTCATAATAATTTAAAACATTAACATTTTGACGTGAATAAAAAAATAACAAACAAATTACATTATGTGCCAGAAACAGCAGATATATAAATGTAGTATGTATATGCATATATTTATATAATATATCTGTTGTACATATACATACATAAGTAACGATAATTGATAGTTACCAAGAACTTGTACATATATACAACATACTTGTTTTATTTATTATTGCAGCATTTTATTTATTATTAACAATTACATACAGTCAATAATAGTCCTAACAAATTATTTAAATAATATGTAATTTACAGATGATCATGTTAGCTGATGATGCGGCCGGTATGATGTTGATGAGTCATATGTACATATTTTGGATTTTTTTTTTTATATGTTTAATCACCGTACACTAGTACATGATTACTATTGCCTCTTAACATTTTATAAGTGTACAAAGTGGCTGCAATGGTGACCTATTGACTTCCTCCAGATCTGTTGGCTAGTTTACATTTCATTAACCCGCGACTTCCTATCTCAGATTACCGCGATAATATCTTATTTGAGAAATTGGAGTTTTCAATGGGAAAAAAATCATGTTTGGGAGTTTATCATCAGGGATCTCTTACGCGCAGGGTTCAGTCAAAATATGTAAAGCGGAAGTTACATTTTATTTTCTGTGCTTGCATCTATCTTTTCCTCCAAAACGTCTGTGAATAAAAATCTGTTATACTAGATATAATTACAGTCCTGTTACTTTTATTTGAAACATTTTTCTGGGAAAATTGCATACAGGTTTTTTTGGATAGATATGACGTAGTTATTGAGTGCGTTACCATTATAAATACTGTTATACTGCCTATATTGAAGGCAACTAAAGTTTAATAAAGATACCAAGATAATTTTTCAGTGAGTTATGTGTGAATTACAGCTTTCAATAAGAGAAAACTATGTGAGTGAGTCAAACAATTTTTTTTTCTTCATTTTCTCACTGCTTATATCAGGATAGATTGCGATCGTGTCAAATTTTAGAAATTGAACATGCTGAAGTTGTTTTTTTAGTTTGCGAGAGAAAGTGAGAAAATATTTCAAAAACCACGACCTTCTCATACTCTTTTTTAATACTATTATGGATAACAAAACAAATTTCTTTTAACTTCACTCATTTGTCCTAATATAAATATAAAGATGGTGGTGGGAGTTGACAAGTATAAACCAAGCAACCCACCCACCAGGTAGGGAAGTGATTATATTGTTGACCAGAAGAGCGTGCCTCTCAACACTGAAATCAAACACCATAAATTCTGCGGAACCATCTAGAAACCTTCTCACAAGGATCCAGACTTCCCTTGAGCAGTTGTTTGGTTTGATCACTGGTCTCTACTGCTGTACCATCTTGTGGCTTGATCAGAACCACATGCTTTTTCTTGGGCAGCGGCTTTTCACTGCCTGCCTTACAGGCTGCTTATTCTTTTTATTTGCATTTTTGTTTTTCCTCTTTCTAAGCTTAGCCTGCTTTCCTCAGGCTGGCTTCCTTTGCGCACAGCTTCCTCATGGAATTAACCGGTGCTGATGATCCTGCTGAACCCATTTTCTTGACTTCGTTTGTACCACTGCTGACCGTTACCGGCTATGGGCTGCCTCATGCGAAGATACGGACAGCTTCGTTGTATCGGCCTTGATTTGGTTTGTGTTCTCTAAAATGCAGAGATCTGCCATTTCCAAGGCCTGCTGCTTCTTTACTGTCTCCGTGTGACGTGGGTGGCCATTTTATTCACGAGGGCCGTTACTTCTTTGACGTTTTTTGGTAATAAACAAGGTGTTGCTCTTGCTTATTTTAACAGTTGGGTCCTGGCAGTAAGAGATCAACTCTAGCTCTATTTCGCTCGCTCTAAGGAGGGGATCGTCGGTCACATACCCAGTAGTATACCCACACCTTTGCGGACGTTATCTGTGTTGTTCTCGGTAGATTCAGTCTCGGCAGTATTTACTACCTTGTCAACTGATATGGTCTCTTTGACCAAGGTCGAATTTACCGCAACTTTTGTTTGCTCGTCTCTAAAAAGTTTTCTTCTTATTCTACCCACAATGCTTTTTAGGCTAGGTGGTGTCACCTTAATATCCGAGAACGGACTAGACGGTCCAGCGTTTCTCGGTGTGCTCGTCATATCTTTTTCTAGAACTACTATTTACAATAAAAATTATTAACAAACATAACTACTGTTTACAGAGAAGATGTGTAAGTGCACAATACATCACAAATTCATAACCTGTGCATGCATTTGCTAACATAAACATATTAACTAGACTTTTTAACTATTATTTATAACTGTGACTGCGATAATGGAATCGCTTTCATGTATAAAGTGTAATGAAGAAATTGATGTGTCTGATAGACCACTGCATGTTTACGTTTAATGCATGTAAACTGCAGTGGTTTGTCAGCAACTGAGGTTAAGTGTATGTCAATTCAGAAACGACACCTGAAACTATTATGCAAAGACGGTGAAATTGGTTTGCGAGATCTTCCAGACATCAAGATCATGCTAAATAATTTATCTCAACAAATTGCAGACCTCGTTGCAGCTTAGTCGTCTGAAGTGTGTAAATGCTCACAAGATACTATACCAGGTAATAATCAGTCTATTTTCGAGGAAGTATTAGCCGAAATAAATGATCGAAATAGAAGAGTTAACAATGTCATCTTATTTAATGCAAAAGAATTGGATGCTCCAACAATAAAAGAAAGAATTCTTGTTGTCAAAGAATTTGTAAATAACCTAATTTCAGACTGCTCTGCAAAATTAGATAAGACTGAACTTTATAAAGGCGACAAAAGTAATTAGACTTAGTAAATTCCCTGTCCAAGGTAAACCTCGCCTTTAAAAATTGTTATGTCCAGTGTCCACGAGGCCCATGAATTTCTTAAATTTCGTTCTTGTATAGATCCACACTTACGTATAACACTTGATAAAACGGAAAGGCAGCGTAATGTGTATAAAGCTTTGTATTCTGAACTGCAAAAGAGAAGAGAAGAGGAAGAAGAACATAATGATTAAGTACATCAGAGGATGTCCTGAGATCGTAAGCATCCGCTCTAATTCTGATGAACATCCAGTAAATTCGACCTCAAAAAACTTTCAATAAATCTGGCTGTGTTTTACCAAAATGTTCGAGGACTTAACACAAAGTTTAGATCAAATATCCAACCCATCAACTGTGACGTGTTGTTGTCAGAAACATGGCTTAAACAAAGTGTAATAGATAATGAGTTAAATTTGTTAAATTACAAATTTTTTCACTGCGATCGAAATGTCAAACTAGTGTTAGGATTAGAGGTGGTGGAGTTCTCTTAGACATAAGAAATTGTTTCAGTGTTAAGCAACTCGATGCTCAAATATCTAATATTGAACATGTTTATGTCCTATTAAATTTTCCAAGTTGTCAGATAATAATAGGTTTAATATACATCCCACCTTCTAGTAGTGACTACATTTATGAAGAATTCTGTAATAACCTAGAAGATGTATATGTTAGATTTCCAAATGCTAAATTTCTACTTGTTGGTGATTTTAACTTACCTTTTACTGATAGTAATTCATGGTTAGATATTGCAGATGGATTACCATCTAATAATAAAGTTAAATTAATATATATGCTGTGATAAAATTAATGAAACTTAATCAATGCAACAAGGTATTAAATATTGATAATAATATGTTAGACCCAATATTTACCTGGCTCAGTAAACAGTGCAGCCAATGCTCTTTTCGATATAGATCATTAGCTGCACTGTTTAGTACTTACTTAGTTTTCAATTTAGTACATCATTGGAATTTAATATTGAAATTCCAATTTCTAAAATCAGTTCGCATGTTTCATTTGATCAATTTAATTTTAATAAATATAACTATAATGACATTGTGAGGTACATGGATGATGATCTAGATGTAAAACTTCTGAAAGATTGTGATAACGTAGATAGTATCGTGTCTAAATTCTGTTATTTTCTAAATTGTGCAATTCGTAAGTTTGTTCCTAAAATTAAATTAGTAAATCCTACCTTTCCGTTATGGGATTCTGATGCACTAAAAAGTTTGATTAAACAGGAAAAAAACCGCACAAAACATGTAAATGTACAAATGATAAAAAAATCTTATGTTGTCTTTAAGCCACTACGCTTGATATGTAAATATCAAATGAATGTTGATTACGCTCATTATATCACTGATGTTCTGAGTTCAGTTGTTAATGGCAACATCAAATATTGTAGGTATTATATCAAATCTCTAAGAAAGAAAGATGGTTTACTAGGTACTGTTGTTTGGATACTATAGAAGCCGAATACGGTCCAGATATGTGCAACCTTTTTGCTTTATTTTTCTCTAGAGCGTCGAAGCAACAAGAAAATGTTATAAATATTCCGGATTATAATTTCAAGCGAGATATGGATGTTGGTAATATTGTAATAGGCGAAGGAAAAATAATAGAGGCTTTGAATCACCTAGATATTTCAAAAATTACAGGTCCTGATGGTCTGCCTCCTGTGTTTTGCAAAACCTTAGCAAAGTCCTGGCTCCTCTGCTTAATGTTATCTTTAGTTTATCTCTTTTTCCACAGTACTAGAAACTCACTTATGTTATTCCTATTCACAAATCTGGTGATAAAAGAAATGTTAGAAATTATCGACCTGTTGCAGGGCTCTCTGTTATACCCAAGATTTTTGAAAAAATAGTATCGCTCAAATTAAAGCCTGGCGTTTGTCGAATTGTATCTCCTCTGCAATGCGGCTTTATGCCTAAACGCTCTGTTTGCTCAAATCTGCTCATTTTTGAGCAGTATATCATGAATTCTCTTGAGGCAGGCAATCTGCAGGTTGACTCCATGCATACTGACCTGGCAAAGGCCTTTGATACTGTTTGTCACAAGTTTTTAATAGTAAAACTCAAAGCTTATGGGTAAATGGAAGTTTTTTAGCTTGGATTAGTAGTTATCTGACTAATAGGAAGCTAATTGTGAAAATTGGTTCACATTGTTCTGAAGCTTTTAGTGTTTACTCGGGGGTGACGCAGGGGTCTCATCTGAGTCCAATTCTCTTTCTTATATTCTATAGTGATGTGGTTAACATATTTTCTGGTGTAGAAATTTTGCTCCTGGCTGATGATTTAAAGATATTTCCGTAAGTGAAAAACCTTAATGACATGAAGATCCTGCAATACAAACTTCAAATGTTTTATAAGTGGTGCTAACTCACTGGCTGTCAATATTAATTAGTGTAATGTTATAACATTTTCTAGGTCTCCTCTTGGGATTGTGTACTCGTACAGTCTGGAAGGTTCAGCCATTACAAGGGTTAATTCCGTCAGGGATCTAGGAGTTATCTTTAACATTCAGGAAACATATAGTCAGCAAGGCTTATAAAATGTTGGGTTTTCTTTTTAGGAATACGCATAGTTTCGTTAATCCTTATGCCCTGAAGGTTCTGTAGTCTCACTAGTTAGATCTCATGTGGAATTTGCCACTCCAGTCTGGTCTCCCAGCTCCTTAACATACATAGAATCTAAAGAAAGAGTTCACAAGAAATTCCTACGCTTCCTTTCATTCAGATTATCTATTCCAAATGACTACAAACAGCTATCTGAGAGATTAAACCTACTTTCTTGTCATTAGCGTTAAATGTCGCACTGCTTATGTTCGATATTTTAGATGAACTAATAGACAGCTGTGAATTTGTTATCAAAATTAGTTTCAATGTTCCAAACAGGTGCATCAGAAGAATTCACCTTTTCAATGTAAAGTTTTATAAAAGAAAATATACATTTAATTCATCAATCCCAACATGTCTTAGATTGGTAAATAAGTTGCAAGAGGAGACTGATATATTAAATATGTCTAGATATCAATATAAAAACAAAGTTGCTTCTTTACTAATAAATATGGACGGAGCAGTGAATTATTAACCAAACCATTTTAATCTTAAATTTGTTTATTTGTTTTCTGTACAGTTCCAATATTGCTATTTTCATAGCATCATCTTCTTAAAGTATAATCATCTTTTTTGTCTCAAAAATTAATATCATCATTAGCCATATTTTATTTGTGAAAATTAATTGCTATAATCTTCAGGAAATTATACATACAATTGAATACATCTCCAATATTGGTGTCTATATCTGTATACCTATCATATATTGCAAATAATTATTATAATAAACAGTACTTTGTAATCTAGTTCATATTGTAGCTTATGTTTATATCTAATCTAAAAGGATTTGTTCCGTGCATATAATAAAAATAAAATAAATCAATATATTTTTTTTTTGAAAAATGTTCCAGGATAGGATTTTTGAGAAAACACTAACACTAACACTTTCGATTAACCGATTTTTTTCAAATTTGAAATTCCAGCAACCTTTCTAGCGCAAATATTATATAAAGTATACATTACAAGCATCTAAAGAATTCCAAAATTGAAAAAAATCGATGGACCGAAAGAGCAGAGCTTTACAGAATAAGTTTTGAGTTTTTTCTGGAATTTTTTCGAAGGCGACAATAAAATGCAAATAAAATTTATAATTATTTACTTATATACATCTGTAATCTTGTGGGGTGCTACGTCGTGGGGAGGGTGGGGGATAAAGAAGATGAAGAATTGGAAGACTGTTAATTCGTGTGTAATTTGTTGTGTAATATTTTTGTTTCATTGAAACAAAACAGAAAAAGGCTTGCGTGATCTCCTTGTTCCAGTGATAAACTGTACCATATCCATATAGGAAAATACTGTATAGCGCGAAACAACTGTGAAACACAATAATACAACTGACAGTCAGTCACCTACTCTTCTACTCCTCCACAACTATAATCAATCTAATCTGCTTCCCTGATCTATTACTTCTTTTTACATCAAACATATACTTATGTATGATTCAAAAATTGATTGTTTAAACTAGAAATACTTGGCTAATTTATTTCTTTGTGTAGCTAAACTATATTTTGGAGGTCTGGAAAAAAACCTAAAATATTGCAGTTTATAAACACTTCTACGTATTGACTTCTATATAACTACCAACCAAATCATTGAATTAAAAATAAATAAAAAAATATGAGTAACTCTCATACGAGTTTCTCTTACTTCTGTGTTAAGATGTTTATATCTGTGCATTTAGCTCACCAAGTTTCCAAGGAAATCGTTGTAACTATTTTCGAGTAAATTCCAAAAAACCTAAAAATCTATTTTGTAAAGTCGCACTGCCATTTAACCGATTTTTCAAATTTGGAATTTCAGCAGTGCTTCTATTGTATTATGAGGGTCATTCAATAAGTAACGAGACAAAACACTGGAGCTCAAAAATGATTTATTTAATCAATACGAAAACTCTGGCTACTTTTCAACATACTCCCCCAGCAACATTTATATACTTGTCCCATCTTTCTTCTAATTTGTATATGCCTCTGGCATAAAATTCTTTGGGTTGATCTCGAAGCCGCTTTTGCACCTGATTTGTAACTTCTTCATTGGATTGAAAATGTTTCCCACGTAGAGCCTCTTTAAAGGGTCCCAAACAAATGGAAGTTTGATGGGGCGAGGTCGGGATTTGTGGAAGATCTTCCACCCCATTTTTTGAAGTGTTTCTTGAGTTAACTGTGCTGTGAGTGGGCGCGCGTTGTCATGAAGCAAAATCACGCCTTTAGTCAACAAGAGTACACGACATTTCGTTCGAATGGTAGGCCTCACTTTGTTTGTGAGCATGCACAGCTATCAGTTCAACAATAATATGCCTGTTGTCCTGAATTGAAGCGTAAATGCGAGATTCGAAGGATGAAGTTACAACTTCAACCGGTCGTCCACTTTGTTGCTCGTCACAGACACTTACGGCCACTTTTCAACTGTTCTATCCATTTGAAAATGTTCAAACGGTTCAAACAATTATTCCCGTACACTTTCAATATTTTTTCGTGGATTTCACTGCCTTTGATATCATTTACAACTAAAATCTAATCACTTAGCGTTGTTCTTCCTAGGTACAATGCTCCAGTGGACTCGCCATTGTTAACTGAAAACCTTTAAGGTTATGCTTACCAAATACTTTCGATCAACTGATGAGAAACTAAGTACAAGGATGCCAACTTGACGCACAGAAACTATTGTATTGATTAAACAAACCGTTTCTGAGCTACAGCGGTTTATCTCGTTACTTTTTGAATGACCCTCGTACCGTAATATTAAACAGGTGTCAGAACCGTGAAAGCTCAACCTTACACTTTCCCTTAGAAAATACCAAAAATTAATTTTTCCAGAGAAAATGTTTCAAATAAAAATTGATAGGCATTTATGTGTGTAGATAGTATACCAAGTACATATACCATCTAGTAAGTATACAGACTGTGTATACGTACCACGTAATACATTTGTAGAACTTGCAGAATAAACATCCTCCAGCTAGGTTAACGCTAGCCGACAAAAATACAAAAAAAAGGACACTAAGTTTCAGTATACTAAATCGTCGAAATAAAATAGAAATATCTGGTATGAAACACTCACATGACTTTCTCTCACTGCAGTTTACACTGTTTCAAAATTTCTACAGACTTTCTTCAAATTTCTAACTCTCTTACAGTATTTGTTTAGTTGTCTTCAATGTTATATCAATGGGAGAGTCTAAACGTAATAAAACCACTTCTTTTTTGAGGAAAGCTTTACTTTATTCTTCACCTAAAACCCCTTTAAATGGACTTTCTCAGATAAAATTTCAAATAATATTGAGAGATCTCTGTATTTATAGGTCTCTGTAATCATAGCTAGAATTTCAAATTTAATGAAATCTATCGTCGTTTAAAAGAAAGAAACTCGCAAAAAACTGGGAAAAAAAAACAAAAAACGGTTTAATCAAACCTGGTCGACCCAAAATTTTGGCAACATATTTAATTATAATTAATATTCCTTACATGAAGAATTCGTAAATTAGCATTTTAAGGGAAAACATGACCCTACCTCTCCACTAAAAACTACCTTAAATGAATTTTTACCCAAAGAAATGTTACACAAATAAAAATCAATAGCTCTTTAATAAAATAATGTAGTTGATATAAGAAGTTTAAAGATAATCTTCATAAACTGATTTGTTTTTTTAATTTTAACGTGTGGAACAATTAATTGAGAAATTAGATAAAGATTTCTTGAGTATATAATGTTATAATTGGCTTTTAATTATTAAATAAACAAATTGTTTATTATACAAAACAATGTTAATTATATAATTTTTTTTTTTGTTACAGGTAAGTTTATTATCGGGTCAAAGTAAGTGTTATAGGATCGAGTATATTTATTGAGTTATGACGTTTCGTTGCGTTCCTCCGTTTCAGCCACTTTCATCTGCCGAATGCAACTCATCATGGGTAAGTTTTATTATTACTACTTTTTTATTTATATATTTAGTTATATACTATAATATGTATTACTTATTTCAATTTATTATTTTGACACTATTTTTTTATTTTTATGAATTATCAACTATTAATAGTTTTGTTTAGAACATTTCTTTATGAATTAATTCTGAGAGGAGAAATAATGTCACACTTTGGGATTCGTGACTTGACATTTGTTCAGGATAGTTTTAAACTATTAAACTTTTTTTTAAATAAAATAATAAAAAAAAAAAAAAGAGAGAAAAAGGTCGACACAAAAGCCATCTTTCCTAGAAATGTTGCAATTCTAGTCTCAAAGTAAATTGCTCACTTCTGCCACGAAAGTGACTATAAAGTTAAATTTTTCCAGTAATTTTGGGCGTATATTATTAGATTTAGGATTTTTGTATATTATTTACTTATACTAATTATTTATATAATGACTAAATTGCATAATGCATAAAATTGAATTATTAAATATTCTTAAAACTATATTATAGCTTCTGTCTTCTCATATAGTTGGATCATTGCTCGTTTTCATCTCCTAATCACCTCAATTTGCTCTAATAAGAAAACTATTTGAAATTACGTTTTACTGAAAGGTTTGATACTGAGGAACACTTGTAGCATCTTTTTTAATAGTTTATAGGCTGTGGTACGACCTATTGACAAAAACTAATGTTTATTAATAAGTTCACTTTATAAATAAAAAACTAAATCATAATTGTTAACTGTTGTGGTTGGTTCCGCAGAACTGGAAAGCATCAGGGATATTTCCTATGATCAGGATGTTTTTCTTCAAACAGTGCGTTAACATAGATTTACTCTGTGCGAATCTATGTTATCACACTGTTTAACGAAAAGCATCCTGAAATGGGCGAACGCCCGAAACCGTCGATGACCACAAAAATAAACAGGCTATCTCGGAAAATATCTCTCATAATTGTTAATCTTCTTAGATCTAAACTAAATTTAATTTTTACTTTATCCTTCATTCTTCATCTGGTCAGGTTTTTGACAACTTCACTTACAGTCTGGGAAAAGACAATACACTCACAATGTAAACACTTTATTTTTACATAATATACGATATTTTAATTATAATAATTAATTTATTCAAATTATATTGCCAACTTCGGAATTCTATAATTGTAATTTTAACCTCCGAATGCAAAGATTTATATTTATAAAAAGTGAAATCAAATAATAGAAGTATAATGAAACTAACGTGTTTACATTTCTAGATTTTCTTAACGCTCTTTTTTAGAAATTTTTGTATAACTATTTGCTTTTCATGGACAATCAAATGTTGAACAATTTTCTACACATGTCTTGGATATATTACAAATATGATTTTATTGAGTTGAATTCACCTCCGATAGAAACGGCCACTTGTTTAATTACATTCTACCAGGCAGGTTAATTGCACAGCCAGGTGATTTTATTTAGTTTTTTAAATAAATAATTCATATGCATAATGTATTTTTCTAAGTAACATTCTAAAGGAATATAAAGGTCAAGCGTTTGTAATTTAAGCACATACTCCTAGAAAAATTCTTAGAATAATTAAACATACAAAAAATAATTAGAAATGGAGAGTATATTCTGTTTGGTGTTAGAATAGTAAAACTTCAATCTGAGCCTTGTGAAGTCTTATCGCTTATGAAGAATATTCTGAATTCGGTTTTTTATCTATTCTCCGTATACTTATTTTATTTTAATAAAGAAATTTTTATGTAATAATGAATGAATTATGAAGGTTGCTTAAAAAAGTTTTTGATCATGCAAGAAAATTGTAAAAGGTTTGATCATATTAATTAGAAGTTGCCGCAGGTCGATTTAGTTTTAGTTTAGCAAACTAAACCTGGGAAACCACTTGTACAAATTTAATAGAATATTACATATCTAAATGGGGTCGCTTCGAAACAATTACCCCTCAGAAAATCTTCACTCTAGCCAGAGTCTATAGGTGTAATGTCCTTTAAAGGGTATGATGTACAAACATCTAAGTATTCAATATTGATTTCTTCGTTTGAAGTCACTGCTTAAAAATGTTAAAAACCAATGTTGTTGTTTAGTGTTAAAAAGCAGGAGAAAAATTCATTAATTTGTTCTTATTATAATTATTCTCCTCACTAATACAACATACCAAAACTGAGAATGTCGTTTTATTCATGTCAAATACTCCCTCTCTTTATTATAATCTATTCTTTTTGGTATAACTTGAAATCCGCTGCTATTTTAAAATGCGTTCTTATTTTCGCGTATTACGGCCAGATGCCAAGTTACTTAGAGATGAATAATATAATTTTATGTCACTTGTGAGAAAAAAGTAATGACTGGTTTTACTTTCTTATCATTTGTGATTAAAAGTATACTCACTACTTTTGATATATAATATTTGTCACATTATTACAAGGTTCCAAAAAAAAAACATCTTTTTTTTTACACATGATCTCATTAAAGGTATTTTTTGTAAGAGGAGATGATGATCATAATTAAAAACTATAAATTTGTCAAGAAAATAACGTGTGTTAAGGATTATAAAAATGGAACATTTAACATTTAAAGGATAAATTTCCTGTATCGATTAATATATGAATTTATTATTCGTATAACTTTTAAAAATTTCAGCCTGTACCATATAACTCTTTAACAAACACAAGGTTCACTAATCAGCTGTTAATTGTACGTAGATTGGTAATCATTGCTAGTAGGCGTTGCAAATTCTGCATAGTTAATATTAACAATAAAATAGCTCGCTACGGGGGAAGAGTAATAATTTTATTTAGTAACATTAGAGAGGATGAAGTAGATCTGAATGTGAGATGTAGTTAGTGAGATGGACTTTGGGGCCCGGTAAAGTTCTCTTCTTCTACGGACACAGAGAGAGAGAGAGAGGAAGAGTGAGAGATAGACAGCTTCAGAACTTAAGATATAGCCGGGAGGCAGTAACCATCCTCTCTTTCTTCTCTAAATGAATGTTCTTCTCCATTGGTAAGAAAGTAACGTCCACTCCTGATGTTAGTTATATAGATGATAATAATATGTTTCTGTCTCTTTTAAAAGTTTCACCCTGAGGGTATTAAAAGTAAAGTCCTGGCTATAGGATTCTACACTCTTTCCAGTAGAGATATACAGACACACACACTCTACATACACAGTGCAGCCATCTAGCGGCGAAAGGAGCGCACAGTGAAGATGGTTATAAAAATTTTTCTTGCCCATATATGATCATTATCTTTTTAAAACCATATAGTATTAAACAACAACAACAATATAGCAACAACAGCTACAGCCACAACATTATGATGTTACCCAGGCACTTCATTATAGTATATATACATATGTACAGTATTTGTGAGTGAACGAACGAGAAATGGTTGGCCAACAACACTTTAAGTAATCAACCGTAGCAATACAATTCCGATCTGTATGGCGTGTGTTGTAGTTTATTGCTACACCAAATACATGTCCTAACTGTTTATATTAGTTAGCACGGGCCAAAAAATACTTTCTTGATTTCATCATGTTTAGTTCTTTTTAAGATTTATTTCTATTTTTGAAGTACTGTTCTATCTTGCATCTAATTTCTTAATCCCCCCCCCCGTTTTTCTGGTGGTGTATAATTTGTAAAATAATCCTATTACTTGAGTCAATCAACTGGCATGAAAGGAAATACTCTTGGATTAATTCCTACACTATAGATCAACTTTGTAAATAAAATAAGGAAGCTTTTATTATTGAATCTTGATGGCAAATGCTAGAATTTACTTAACGTTTTTTGCTTTTGACTGAAACCCCCCTTCAGACAGAAAAGTTGACTAGCAACTTCTTTTAGGTATCTTGGGCTTTTCCGGCAGATGCTTCAGTGGCAAACACACTGGAGACTGTCTGAATTTGGAAGGACCAATATCAACTTCAAGTTTTGCCCAAATGTAAAAACAAGTCTGGATTACAAGTAGAAGGAGCCATCTATCCACAAGACATGGAGGCTTCAGTTACCGCTTTTTTCCACATTAAACTGACGTCTTTCTACTATAGTGAGCGTGGACCAGTGAACACGCTGGCTCAGTATGATTTGCCTATATCTCCTCTATGAGGGAGAGAGATTAATTTCAGTCTGATTCGAGGGAAGGGCGATTTGGTAAAGCATCTTCAGTATCACCAAATTGTCGCTCTATGGATGTCCTTTAAAAAAAATGATTAGGACACGCTAGAATTCAAAAGTGGAGACTTTTCTCCAGCATAGGCACAGGAACAATGCCTGTCTCAGTTGAATAATCGTTTTGACGCGTAAATAGGTAAAGCATTAATATTAATTAAAAAAAATGTTGATTATAATCAAGTGATTAATCAACTTTTCCCAACTTTTGTAATTTTGATGGGAGTGTGTTTGAAGTGGGAGGGAAATGAACTCTAGAAAATGTAAAAAATTTGATGTTGAGAGCTACTAAATATCAGAGATTTTTCAGTTGATAGCCTTTCCTGTTTCGCACATTGCTTAGTGATTAAAAAAAAAAAACTTGGTTGTTCGGGAAATTTAGCGAGGAACTCCTCACAGGAAGCCACTCTAGAAAAACTACGCTGGAATGTTTTGTGTCCTTTGATTCTTCATAACTTCCTCAACTAAGATTCCGCTGCAAACCTTTGCTCTTGTTTATCATCAATTCATATTCATATAGGTACATACAATACCAAAAAGGAACCAGAGTCCTCTAAGGTCCAATCGGTATTGGCTTTATAAACAGCCAAACTATCCTGATATCTATCAGTCACTGGTATTCTTGGGAATCTTTATTGGATTGTTCCAGGGATCTTTTGATCCTCTTCAAAAATATTCTTTCTAGGTTTGAATTGCCGTACTGATACTAACATGCATTGCGACCATGGATTCGATTTCCGGCTTGACCTTAAACATATATTTGTTCATCATATGTAGTAAATATGTAAATGTAATATTTTACCTATCTTTCTTTCAATGATAGAATAATTATTATATTTTATATGTGACTTTCTAATGATACAGGCCCAGATTAAACAACAAAAAAATCTGGTGTGAAGCACTCACACAACTTTCTTTTAATGCAGTTTATACAGTTTTATAGGTGACGATTTGCTAGATATATGACCAGGGGAGTGTTTGACCAGGCTTGCATCCAGAGTCGCCATGATCCCTGAACAGATTAATCCACTTTCCTTACAGGCTTTCCTTTTATATGATGTAAAATATTCTGCCCTTATGCATAGTCTAATCATAATGGTAGATAGTTTGACAAAAAGGTGGCAGGAAGGCCTCATTCCTCCGCGACCGTTTAATATTAGGCGGTCTATTGTGGATAATAATTATGATAGAACATTCTACACACAGAAGGCATGTGAGTGTTTCACATAAGATTTTTATTTTCTCTATTTGAGGATGTGCTATTGGCTTGGAAAACATATTCTTGGTCCTGGATCGAGTCACATTGCGAATACAATTTTAACAAACTTATTGAAAAATATAAAAATAAATTTCTATGCGAAGATATTGAGTAACGTTTTGAACTCTAGATGCAATATGCTATACTGGCAAATAAGTGCATTGGGTATGCAAGAGAATTATTTATATCTTAGGACAAATATAAAAAAAAGATAAGGCTTTTGAGCCAAATCCGCGTAGCCAATCTCAATTGTACTGGAGTACTGTTTAACAATGAAAAATTTATTTTTGATAGCGGTGTGAGATACAAACTTTGTGGCGGCTGGGACTCTCTGACCCACTGTTTATTGGAATGCCCCATATATTCGATGGCGTTAGAAAAGATCCAATTACCGTTTAAATGCGGTCGAGTTTGAATGAGACTGAATTGATTTTGTAATTTATTAACGTTGAAAACCACCTCTCAGATTGAACTTTTATTTAAATTTGTTGTAAAAATCTTGAAGTTCAGTAAATTGTTAACTTTTCCTTAGTTTTGTTTTCTTAATTCTGCTGCAATAAGATTTCTTGATTCCTTTTAATTGATTTATATTTAATCAGTTATTTTCTTTTAATTATTCATTTCCTTTTTCTTAGTCTATTGTTGTCTATATCTTTTATATAATAATTTCAGGATTCTTTGCATCATGTATAGACATTAGCTATTTGCAGTTACACGTTGATTTATTTTACTAAACAGCTATTTTACTTTTAATAATAATTTAATTTAACTTAAATTTAATGGATTATCTATTTTACTTTAATATTTGCCAATACTGATTATTAATAATTTACAAAGAACATTTGTAATAATCGTTACAATTTCCTTTATCTTGTACATAATTTGTCAAATCCTTGCTAGAGTATCATTTGTATTCATAGAGCAATAAATATTATTATTATTGATTAAGGGTTGTAGATTTATGAACCTTACTACAGCCTTTGGATTATATTTTTTTCTTTGTAATTTACATTATTCCTGACTTTTCGACACTATGCATGCCATCATCATGGGAAGAACAATATTCATAATTTTGTTGTAACCTATATTGCAATGTGATGTTTTTTATTGTGTAGTTTCCAGTCTATGAGCTATGTCCAATTTTTTATTTAGTTATTTTATTTGTAATTTTCAGATATTACACGTCGTTAAATAAATTAGTTATGTGATTAAAATTTTTTTCTCCTCAGAACTGGTTATGATCGCATCTCGGCTTTTGGCTAAGATCAAAGTGTAGTAACTGGTGATGATAAATTTCTTTATGATTTTCAAGTTTGGCCACGTGGTTTCAATTTGTATTTTTAGTGACGAGTATTTTATGTAGGTATCTTCTATTATTTTAAATTTGTTATTAAGGCTGTAACTGTGGGAGTCCACTAGCTAGGGGCCATTGTGGTAGACTCCAGACGTGTAATATATGAAAATTACAAATAAAATAACTAAATAAAAATTTGGACATACCTCATAGACTGGAAACTACGCAATAAAAAACATCACATTGCAATACAGATTACAATAAATTTATGAATATTGTTCTTCCCATGATGATCGCACGCATAGTGCCGAAACGTCGGGAATAATGTAAATTACAAAGAAAAAAATATAATCCAAAAGCTGTAGTTAGGTTCATTAATCTCCAACCCTTAATCAAAGTAAAATTACAACAAAAGCAGCCATAAAAATACTACTTAATGCACATTATTATTATATTTTTTTTTGAGGAAGTATTGCAAAATTGTCGATATCGAGTTTTCACTGGATATACCCATTTTGAGATCACGCCGAGTAAGAAAAAGTTATTCTAAGATATTGGTTGATTTTGAGCATAGCTCAAAAATGAAAAAAATCGCACAATGTTCAAACTTGACCTTTCGTTTGGATATCACCATGCGATCTGATTGAAAGTTATGTTTGTCAAAATTCCACAACCAAAAATACCACTTTCCTGAATGGTTTTTTCAGTGGTTTTGTTTTTGCGATATTCTCCAAAATGGCTCCAACGATTTTCTTTAAACTTAATATTAAATACATAGAGAAGGGGATAGCTAAGTGGTTGGCGTACTGGACTAGCACACGGAGGACCCGGGTTCTAGTCCAGTTGTGGTACCCTTAGATTTTTTTTCTTCCTAGGTGCCTCTACAGCTCACTGTCCGGTGATGGACAGTGTTGTCTATAACGAGGGAACACTGTCCGGAGGCCGCCAGTGCGCTAAGAAGGCTCCGGGCGCCAATAAATGTTGATGCGCCTTAAATTAAAAAAAAAAAAATTAAATACAATTATAAATGTTGCCAAAATTTCGAGTTTGAAGAATTTCGATGTTTGAAAAATTACGTGTTTGAATTTGTGTTGTTTTCAATTTCCTGCTATTTTCTCCATAAAAACACCAGTGGATTTCATTAAATTGAATATACTAACTATACAATGGAGAGGACCTATTACTTTTTCTGAGAACGTTTATTTAAAGATGTTTTGGTGGAGGGAGAAATTATGTGCGACGCCTAATCGATTTTCCTCGAAAAATTCATTTTATTAAATGAATTTAGATTTTTAACATCGATATAAAATTGAAGAGAAGTAAACATTAATTAAGAATTCTTATGTGTGAAGAGAATCAGTCAGTTATAATTCTGTAGATCGCAATAAGAATAAGTCATTTGAGTGTTTCATTCCACTTTTTTTTTTTTTTTTTTTAATTTTATCTTGTCTAACCTTTTCCAGAATTATATCAAAAATAATAAAACCTTAGGCCTAAAAACAAAAAATTATAATAATAAATTTAATTAATATACTCCCCACCTCGAGCTAAGTAAATTAATTAAAATGGGGGAAAAAATGCCCCTAATAATATGAATAAATTCATTCAATAAAATGAAGTGTTAATATTAATATTATTATATATTATATTAAATAATTTAACCGTTCATAATTCATTAGGAATACATTTTAATTAAAAGTTTTAGTTATAACATATATATATATATGTTTATATAAAACCTATTATTTTTAAAGTTATTGATATGATTAACAAATTTATATTAACATGGTGGAAATTCAATTATATACTGAATTACTAACTATAGGGGAGAAAATGCAATTTTTCCTGATTTTTGAAAGAAATTTAAAAAATAAATAGATATTATTATATTAATTGGTTGCTGTTTGATTTATTATTCTCAATTAAAGCTGCTGGAGGAGTTATTGTTGATATTCGTTATCATATTGTAGGAGTTTGGGTAACCTCTGAGAAATATTAGCTTTGAGCCGTCCTAATAGGAACATAAAATTATATTTTTTTTAGTAATTTGTGGTATTTTAGTCCATAAAATAGGTAGATAGCTGTTTGAAGGAGGGGCTATGAGCGGAATTTACAGGCTCCTAAGATATCTATTTATGGCTCTTTTATAATACATTGAATAGTGTCTATATTTGTACGAATATATGCAGATGCATAGCACCCATCTAAGAGCCTTCCTACCATATACCAAGTCTAAAACAGAACAGATAGATACAACATTTATTTACAAATATATATACAAATTTACATACATTATTTGGAAGTTCAAATATATAATTATATTACACCCTTCCTACAGCTAACATTAGATATAATACATACATTTACTATATAACTACTAGTTGGGGAAAAATGTTGATTAAAAACCCCGTGAAAACCATTTGAAAAATAAAGTTTATAAAGAAAATTGAATATTGGAGAGATTAAATTTTTTGAATTAAGTATATGTTTTATTCTTTTATGGCGGTAGGTCTGTGAAGAATCGTAATCGCAATGGATTGGCAGAGAGGTTTAGGGTGCGTCCTGACTCTAGCGAGTAGTTTTTTTCAGTCTTAGTTTTAATAAAGTCAGCTATAGTAGAGGTGTCCGTGATGTCATGAAGATGGGAAATACGGGTATAGCGAGGTGCTTTTGTGGCAAAACGAAGGAATTTATTTTGGATAATTTGGACCTAAAACAGAACAGTTGCACCCATATCCACTACCTCGTCGTAGCTCCTGATCAGTTTAAATATTGTTCTTCTTGATTGTTGTAGGTCAGTAATATACCAACAGGTGCACCAAGTTCCTTGAAAAGTGGCTAATCCAATTCCTCTGCTAATTCCTCTGAAGGGTGGGCTGGTATGTCAAGCCATAAAACAAAGAGAAAAGAAACTAGTAATTTTACTATTTTATGACAAGAAATTAAAGTAACACTTTTATAAACTCGAATTCAGGGGTGTTGTTCAGAATAGGAACGCCAGCGAATCTAACAACTGAACGTAAAAGTTATAAAATCACTTTTTACTTGCGTGAAACGTTATTACTTTCTCCGATTTCTTCTTAGTAACAGGAAGTATTGGCAATCGTGTCAAATTTTCGGAGATTCAGGCGTGTGTGTTTGTATGTGTATTTGAATAAAATATCTCAAACAGGGAAATTTGGCTGAAAGCTCAAATTTGGTATTCCATTTAGGTAGGTATCACCACGGCATCTGGACATGATGGTTTTATCAAAATCCATCTATCGGAAGGGTGACTTTTTACAGAAAGTAAAATATTTCTATTTGTAGATATTATAAGAAACTGAAAGAAAATTGTTGGAGCCGTTTTCAGAAACTCGTGGAAAACAGAAAAAAAAGAAAAAAACTATTCAGTAAAGACGACATCTTGTTGATGGATTTTGTCCGAAACCTTCATGTCAGATGCGGTGATAGTACCTAAACAGAATACTATGTTTGCGCTTCATATGGCTTTTCGCTTTTGAGATATTTTGTTTAATACTGATACACAACTACATACACACTCATACAGGCTAAACAATTTTTTTTTTTTGCAGCTAAATGCGCAACGCTGAAAACCAGTAATGGCAGAAGCACGAGAACTCATCTATTCTAGGGCATAGATGTTGCACTAATCCAGGAGCCCTACACGTTCAAAGCGAGCGTTAAGGGTCTAGGATTGCAGCATCGTATCATTCACGCTTCATGTGACGGATGGATTTGGACTGCAGTGGCGGTGTGCAATCCAGACATCACTCTATTGCGTCTTCCTCAGTACAGCACCAGTCATTGTACCTGCGTGCTGTTAACTGCGGCAAATGGCGTTGAGTTGATGCTGGTGAGCCTGTATTGCCAACCGTCATGCAATACCAATATATAGTTCACGCCATATATAGCTCATTTAAGTCGGCTCGTAAGTGAAAACAGGGGAAAAAAGATAATTTTGGCCGCTGACATAAATGCATGGTCACCATGTGCACGATGACGCACTGGAAGATAGAGGCAGACACTTCGAGGAGTGCTTTGTCGCTAATGATCTGTGTGTTGTCAACGTGCCTGGACATAAGAAAACGTTTGCTGGTAATGGGAACTGCGCGGGGCACAACCTTGTGTACAGCTTCGGCTGTTGACAGGGTGCACGGTTGGAGGGTGGTAGACTGGGTAACTGGTGATCACAGGGCGATACTTTTCGAAGTTGCCTGGGACACCAGGCCATGTGCCACCTTCGAGGGTCTAGAAAGATTCTCCAACATAAGACACTCCTCCAGCGCAGAATTGACACGCTAAATGTCCAAGGGGATACCATTGATGGGGTCGATATAGCGGTCACAGAGCTGACTGAGGCAATAGTTGGCACAAGTGGGGAAGTGCTTAAGAAAATACCCACTAGTCGCACACGCCGTGTTCCTTGGTGGACACGGGAGTTGACTGCGGCCAAAAAAGACGTTGCTATGAAGCGAAGAAGTTACCAATGGGAACATAATGATGAATTTCGTGAAAGATACATAGATGAGTATCGAAGTGCTCGAAAAAGATACAAAAAGATGGTGCGTCAGGCCAAGACTTCTAGCTGGCGGGGGAGTTCGTGGAGTCAGAAGGCAATAATGATCCGTGGGGCCGAACCTGGTAATTATTTTGTTTAATACTGATACACAACTACATACAGATTCATACAGGCTAAACAATTTTTTTTCGTACTTAAAGTAGGTCAAAAAATTATATCCGGTGTGAACTGAATTTGGAAAATTTAACACGATTAAAATATTTTCACACGGTGTTCTCTTAATGTAATTAATACAATTCAATCAAGAAATTTTCTTTGAAATTGTCACTTTACAATACTTAGTTGGACATAATAATGTTGGTGGGGGATTTTACTTCTATACCTGAAGGGAGCGCTCTTTGCCAAAAGTAGCAAATCAAAATTAAATTTAATGTAACTGACTGATATGGAGAGAGAAAACAGTTTTCCTTTTTCTAGAAAAATCCAAAAAAAATCTCAGAAACCTATTCTGTATAATCGAACTTCCAATAAACCGATTTCCTTCCATTTTTGGAATTCTAAAAATGCTTCTTTGATGGGGGGGAAAAAAAAACCATACCTTATGTTATTGAAATGATACTAAGGGGAAAGAATAACGCCACTGTTTCCCTAGAACATCCCCATAAAATCAATTTTCCCAGTAAAATGTTTCAAATAAAAGCGGTAAGTATTTATGTGTGTAGATAGGTGCAATGAAGTTTGTAGAAAATCACTGGAGCCGATTTCGAAACATTTACGAAAAACTGAATAAAAAAAACATTCAGTAAGGCGCACTTCCAGTTGATGGATTTTACCCTGAAATTTTCGTGTCTAAACGAAATACTAAGTTTTGGAGCTTCATGCGACTTTTCGTTTTTGGGATATTCTTTCAACATACGCACACATACACTACGAAATATTTCGCTAAAAATATGTTTTCGTATTCCGGATACCCAACAAACATGTATTTCCGGTGAAAACTCAATTTCAAAAATCTGACACGATCTCAATACTTCCTGTTACTTAGGAGTAAGAGAGAAACTAATGACTTATTATTTTGAATACCGCATTAGAATACCAAAAAAAAAAAAAAGATAAAAAAAATCAGCTTACCTTTTAATATAAATTTGTGTATTTTAATTCAAAAATATGAGGATTGTAAACTCATAATCTTAAACAAAAAGTTTCAGATCCTCAGAATGGTTAAGGTAATCCTCCCTCCAATTGTATTAACATTATCGTATAACTTGCACAGCACAAATCTATTGTTAACGCTATACGCGTCATCAATTTCCTAATGTTATAAAATCGCGTTTATTGTCTAAATTAAAATTTAAAAAAAAAACAAAACAAAAAAAACGATTCGTTCGATATAATAATGAAATCGTGCAAAAGACTCATTCTTTTTTTTTCTTTTTCTTTTTTAAACAAAAGTTTGTGATGTTTCGTGACAATGGTGAAATCCATCTAATGACCAGTTTCGTGTTATGTAGTGTGTTGGGTAGGTTTCAATGATATGGTGTAATAACCTTTCTTTTCTTGGGGAGGGGGCTCACGTCATATAACATACATACACACAAACTCAATTTGCCTTGCACAAATCTTTTAAAACATTCCTTTAAGGAGAGTAGTCAACTTTTCAAGAAAAACGCCCGTTTTTTTTTGTATGTGTATGTATGTATGTATGTATGTATGTATGTATGTATGTGTGTTTTACGTATATATAAAAATATGACATGTCCCTCCCTGTATGCAGTGTGAAGTTTCGACCGAGCCTGAAAGTTGTGAGAGAGCGGATCACATGTGGAAAGAAAGAAAAAAGGAAAAAAATAAAGAATATCGAACACAACAGGAGTGGGGGTCGGCGGCTGAAAAGCTGGTCAAGCTGGCTTTGGGTATCCTTACAGTTGTTGGTGGGGGGGATAACATCAGCGCCACCGAAAATAGGGCGTGGTTTAAATCTAGGGGGCACGAGCCAACCATATATCTAGTAGGTGTGGCTCAAATGAAGGAGAGAAAAAAAAGTATAGCCTAGTCTTAGTTAAAATAGATACTTTGCTGTTTACAGAGTTGAGAGTCCGCTGGACTGGATTAATGTTGGTAGTTTTATTTATTTTATTTTTTTAATTTTAGGAGGCAGGTTTTCTAGGGTGCAACTTGCCAGTCGTGTCAGCAGTGTGTTGTTAAGTAGTTTTGCTCTTATTCCATTATTGTTCCGAAGATCGCTCTGCTTCACTGCCACCTCCCACTTGTTACAGGTTCTTCCTTCTCACTCTACACACAGATTCGTCTTTTTTCTACTTCCTCCGCTTACTTTATTTTAGCCTTCTTTTTTATTTAAATGCTATTAAATTTGCTACGCCCCGAGCGATAGAAAGATTGCTTTATATATATAAAATTAGATTATTCACCCTTCAAGATTTCACATCTTTTCAATTCTATCGATGGTGTCTTGGGAAAAAGCGTTACTATAAGTCACTTATACGGTCCTTACAGAATTGCCGTCAGACAGTTTGTTAAAGATTATATTTAAAAAAAAAAAAATCTGGTATGAAACACTCATATGACTTGTTCTTACTGCAATAGTGTATTTTTCAACATCATTTGCGCCCGGTGTCTTCTCAGTGCACTCCCAGACTCCGGGCAGTGTTCACTTCACCAGACAGTGAGCTGTAGGGCTCCTAGAAAGAGAAAATCTAAGGGCAGTGCTACTGGACTTAAACCCGGGACTTCCGAGTTTCATATGTCTAGTGCGCTTCACTGAACAAATCCCGCCTCAGATAATGCATTTGTTAGAAGTTCAATTGACAAATTTTTAGTAAATTTAGTTCAACTTAGCACTGCATATAAAATCTGCGGTTTATATTTAGATTTTTTCAGGGCATAAGGTATATCTGAAGTGACTACATTTTACGGCACCCACAATCTGTCACCAGAAGGAACTTATAAAGACAGTTTAAGATTAAGCCTTTCTCGCAGATTCCCATAAATTCCCAAAAAACATATTTTTGGTAGGAAAATGTTGGTAGAGAAAGTTCCCTCCCAGAAATCTTACTTTTACTAATATTGCGATCTTGTCAAAGTTTCGAAATTGTGTTTCCACCGGAAATACTTGTTTTGAGATCCCCTGAGTAAGAAAAAAATGTTTTTAGCGAATGGGCTGTATATGGGTGTGAGAATGAACAAAATATGTCAAAAACGAAAAATTACAGAAAAGTCAAAACTTAGAATTCCCTGACACGAAGGTTTCGTTGCAAAATCCATCAACCAGAAGTGCAACTTAATACAGTAGTTTTTTTTTCATTTTTCCCCGATTTTCTCGAAATCAACTCCAACGATTTTCTTTAAACTTCGTATACTGCCTAAATAAATAAATACTTATAACTTTTATTTGAAACATTCTCCCGGGATTTTGCGGGTTTTGGGGAAACAGTAGCATTCCAGCAGCTTCCTCTAATATACCACTTCACTTCAATCTAAGGTTCTTCCACCTATGTAATACTATACCCAGCAGAGGCATTGCTAGAATTCAAATTTGCAGACAATAGATTAACCGGAAGTGTGGCTTTTACAATAGCTTTTGAGTATTTTTTTTGGATTATCTCGTAAATGACTTAACGATTTTTTTTTGACACGGAATGCTAAATGCATAGATTTAAAGGTATTACTGTTATTGGAAGCATTTTCCGAAAACATGAATATTATCGGAGTTGTCTGGAATTTGTGGGTTAAAGTTGAAAAGTTCAATATAGCGCTCCCTTCTGGACTACAATTCAACAACCATAAGTTTAAGGGCTGTGCGGGTCGGCTGGGCCTGCCGAATGTCAATGTCGAGGAAGCCCAGAATTTAAGAAGGATAAGGCAATGTAATATTATTTATTGGGGGGGTAAATTTAATTAATAATTAAATAATTAGAATTTATAATGTAAATCTTCTCTAAAGGGATCTCATGAGGTCTGAGTTCACCTGAACTAGGAGAGGAAGTGAAATAAATCATACATAGCTCATTATTATCATGTATATATTTAATAATAACAAAATAAGTTAATAAGTTAGTATCAAATCTTGTCTTAAGATAAAACCAAAATTAGAGGGATTAACTCATAATAAGACTTACATATAAAAATTTGTTGAAGGTTGGGTTTGCACTATTATCACATTTTCGGATTGCACTGCTTTCTCCTATACACCCTCACTACCAATGCACAGATCCCTCATCACTACCAATTTTATTTTTTTCTCCCTATTTCTGGCCCTAGATTTATATAATCCCTCCCTCCACTGAAGAGTGAAAGGAAGGGAAATTCCTTTTACTGTAAGTGAAGGTATTCTACCTTCATAACTGTTCCCTATTGTTTTCACCCAACCTTCAAAAACCCCAAATTTCACCTTACACAAAAATATAATTTTTGTTAATTTATATTTAACATAAATGTCATAATAATATTTATCATTTCTCCTAGAGTTACACATATTACAGCAAGGATTAAGAGAAAAGGCTTTCGATGAGAGAACAAGTTGCAAATGGCTAGGCTACGGTGTCCAGCACTTTAAAAACACCATTTATGGCAACAGATTTGTTTGGAAAACAATTACTTTCAGGATCTGAGTGGACTAACGCACTGAAGCCTGAGTTCTAATTATGCTTCACTTCGCGGTGTGCCAGGCGTCGGCAGTCGGCCGATGCGAGATGTTGGGCTCCTCTCCCGCGAATGCGGAAGCGAGACCGAAACTCCAGCCCATACGCTGGGAAAATGCCCGAACAACAAGCTTCTCATCATTCGTCTGCACCATATTGTCAAATGTAGGGTCATCAAGTTACTGAAGGGAAAAAAAAGATCTGTATGTTATGAGGAGGTCTACTGTGTTGACACGGACGGCGCCTTAAGATACGTAAATATAGTCACATTCGATAAAAACAGTCCATCAGCTGTTGATCCTCCGATTAGTTATGAGAGCAATTACCCAGACGAGGTGAAGCAGATATTGTAGAAAAGAGAGCGACTCCCATAGAAGTCATTAACTTTCTCTGAGAAAAGTTCCCACATGAAAAACGAATTTTGGTCGCTCATGACCTGTGGTTCGGTTCTCGTGGAGGGGGGGGATCCCGGTGACTTCTGCAGAATTTTTTGATGACGTCGGTATTAACAAAGGGAAACTGTCCTAGTTGAAGAAGAAACTATCTTGTATTCCCTGGGATCCTGCTAATCATTTCGTCTTCATGTAGATATAGTGTCTTTCGATTATATAGGTATAGTTTCTTAATGTTGATGTGTTTTTTGACTTGAGATTGTCTCAGAAGATTGATCAATAAGCTGTGTAATTTAGCAGTTCAATGGAATTGAGGAGCCACATCGTCTTGTTTTATCGCTGTATTCTCACTTCTATGACCTGTCTGGGTACTCCCTCCATCTCTTTATTTATGTGAGGACAAATGAGTGACATTTGAAGTTTAAAGATAATTTGTCACCTTACTTACATAATGGTATTAAACACAGGAGTAAGAGAAAGGCGTGTGAGTATTTCACACCAGATTTTCTTTTGGGAGGCGCGTAAATATCTATAGGCGCCTGGAGTCTTCTCAGCGCCTTCTATCGCTACAGACTATTCTGCCTATCACGGAGAGAAAGCTGTAAAAAGCTCCTACAGAGAAAATCTTAGAGCGCACAACTTGTAACCAAACCTCCAATATCCGCGTCTAAGTCCAGTGCACTACCAGTGAGCTAATCCGTTCCGGTCAGAAATCTAATCTAGAAATTCGCACGTCCAGTTAAACGAGTTTCTCCATACTTGGAATATACCTTGACATTATATTGGTGGCAGAACCATTGAACTAATTATATTGCATTAAATGTGGCACTTTACAGGGAAAGCTTAACGTAGCATTTCCCCCACAGCACTCTACAAATAAATTTACCTGGAAACAGTAGAAAAAAAAAATAATAAGGCCATTTGGAGTGTTGTTAGTACGCGAAGTTTAAAGAATTTCATTGGAACCATTTTCGAGAAAATCGGGAAAAATTGAAAAACGGAATATCAACTTGTACGTCCAGCTAATTTTCGTTTTTGTTCTCTCTTTCTCTTAATCTCACCCTCTCTTTCTCTCTCTCTCTCTCAAGAAACTATATGGTGCGGCTCGTGCTGCCAAGAAGTTGAATATTATAAAACATGTGTGGGTGAAAAATGGTAGAGTGCTCATTAGGAAAACTGATGGCGCTCCAGTGATTTCTGTTTACCTTTCAGACGATGTACTTTCCCAATGAGATTTAATTACCGTTAAATACTTTATTAAAATTTATAATAATTCAATTTGTTTATCATTTGGCAGTTATTTTCTTTACGTTATTAAATTTATACTAATTTGATCTATTCATTATTTGGCAGTTTCTTTTTCTTTTTTATTAAAATTTATAATAGTTTAATTTATACCATATTTGGTAGTTTCATGCGTTGTAGGTATTTTTTAAAGGGGAAGTTAAATTATTTTATAATTAATGTCTTTTATAGCAACTTATATTGTGTACGTTGCGTTATTGTAAATTCATCTAATGTTACTAATGCTATGTCTTATGGTCTTTTTATATTTTATTATTATTTACATTTACATTTGACTGTTTATTACTACAATTGCAATGACTGATAATTTATTGGTGTGTCATGTTAATTGTCAATCATTGGTTGCACATATTGATGAGTTCGTTGCTTTTTTTCAAAAATTTTTTATCATATTATAGCTATGTCAGAAACCGGGTTAAAACCTCATATTAGTGGCTCTGTGGTGAATTTAAACAATTACAGTCTTATCAAATGAGACCGTTTGGGACAGGTTGGTGGGGGTGTGGGTTTGTTTATTCATCACTCACTACATGCTAAAGTACTTGCTATTTCATCTGAACAGTACTTTCCTCGTCCTGAGTTTCTCATTGTAGAAATCACTGGTCATGCGGCTTCTAAATTGTTATTTTCTGTTTTATATCGCCCTCCTAAAGTAGGATTTATTTCTGATTCTGAAAATGTTTTTCTGCAATATAATCAGAATTATAAACATTTAATAATTGTGGGTGATTGGAACTCTGATATGAATAGTGTTACATTTGATAGTAGCTACGTCAGTAATTTTATATATGAATGTAACTTCTTTCTTGTTCCTTTTTATCCCACACATCATACATCTTCCTCGCACACCTGGTTGGATATTTTTATTGTTGATGATCCGGATAAAGTCATAAAATATTCTCACTTTCCCAGTTTCTTTCCTCTCTAGTCATGATTTAATTGAAATTAAATACTCCTTTAAGGTACCCCGCCTACCCAGCAGAAAGATTGTTTTTAGAGATTTTAAACATTTCGTTATTGAGGAATATTTGACGGATCTTTACGACTGTGACTGGACTACATTTTATCAAACGTTAGATATAGATAGAAAAGTGCAACTTTTCAATAAATTTATTTTAGAAGCAATGAATAAGCATGCTCCCATACGTTCTGCTAATATTAAGCGACCACCAGCACCTTGGTTGACAGATGACATTAGATGTTTAATGTGTGACCGTGAGAGCTTTTATAAGAACGCATAACGAAGTTATCTATATGAAATACAAAATAAAAAGAAATCAAGTGCAAAATGTAATTAAAAAAGCTAAACGTACTTATTACTCAAACACATTTTCCAGCATAAATGATTCCAATTTAGCCTGGAAAGAATTAAGAAAACTTGGACTAATTAAATCTCGTTCAAGACAGACAAACATACCTTTCAGTTGTGATGGAATTAATAAATACTTCGCCAGCTTTGTTACTAATCCTACTGGCTTTAATACCTGAAATTTACCTTATGCACCTATGCATTCAGCAGTTCTACTTTAAATACATAACTCTTGACGTACTTCTAGCTAATATCTTTCATAGTAAGACTAAAGCCAAAGGTATAGATGAAATTCCTATAGACTTTGTAAAAGAATCAATGCCTCCTATCATATCTCCCTTATTAGAAATTTATAATTTCTCCTTAACATATTCAGTATATCCATCAATATGGAAACAATCACTTATTCGTCCTCTTCCCAAAACTAAAGTTCCTTCCTCCTTACATGAATTACGTCCAATATCCTTACTTCCAGCAATTTCTAAGCCTTTGGAAAGGATTGTTTGTTGTCAAATAAAAGAATATTAAAGTGATAATAATTTATTAGATCTATGCCAGTCTGGATATCAGAAAGGACACAGCACACAGGGTGTTTTGCTCAGAATAACAGATGACATTCGTTCTGCTATTGACAAAAGAATGGTTACTGTTCTGGTACTTTTTGACTTTTCTAAGGCTTTCGAATCAGTTAACCATTTGTTACTTCTTCATAAATTAAAATTATTAAAGTTTTCGGATTCTGTTCTTTCATGGTTCAGTTCATATCTTTGTGGCCGAAAGCAGTTAGTAATGAAGAAAGATCTCCTTGGGAGTTAGTTAATTCTGGTGTCCCGCAGGGTTCTGTTTTGGGACCTCTTTTATTTTGCTTGTATTTAAATGATCTGCCAAGAGTAATAAAGCATTGCAAACATGTGCTTGCTCTATGCTGATGATCTGCAAATATATTTACATTGTTTACCATCAGAATTAGAAGCTGGCATTGAGAAAGTTAAGCTTGATGTGAATTCCATCCTTAGCTTTGACTGGACACAGTCAAACTGTATTGCATTTAATATAACAAAATCAAAAGCAATGATAATTGGCAGTAGAAGATATATAAATACAATTAATTTAGACTTAATTTCCAAAATTACTGTCCAAAATTTCCATAAATATACCTTATGTTACGACTGCGAAATGTTTAGGTGTGACGATTTCTAATACGTTATCTTGGAATAGCCATGCTAGTAATATTTGCAATAGTATTTATAAATCTCTATACCAGCTAAAACTCCATAAAAAGATGTTACCTATACCTCTCCGTAAACAGCTTGTTAGTACTCTCATATTTCCTCATTTTGATTACTGTTGCCTGGTATATGCTGATCTTACTTCGGAACTTAACACCAAACTCCAGAGATCACTTAACTCCTTAATATCCGTTTTATATTAAATATTAGGAAAGACGAACATATTACACCACATTACTTTACTTTAAACTGGCTTACTGTTGACTACCGTAGAAAATACTTTATGGGTAATTGTCATATACCAATTGTTTAGGACACAGACTCCAAAATACTTATATGACATGTTTACACAAAAAGCTGCACTAGACTTAAGAACCACAAGGACTGTCGATTCCAGACTTTACATACAACCACATAGGACTGTAACGTATCAAAACTCTTTTACTGTTGCTGCCAGTAGACTTTGGAACGACTTACCTACTGACTTGACCAACAAGAAATCACTGCCTAGTTTTAAGTTTTTCTATTACAATCATTTGTTTGAACTGTACAAAGGAGATTTTTAAGTTTGTATATAGAAGTTATTTTTTTTCTTTGTTTTATATTATTATATTAATAATTATTATTACTATTATTATTATTATTATTATTATTTTATTAATTTTATTATTAGTAATTTTTATATATGTACATATTTTATACAAAATTATGAATGTAAATAGTTATTAAGAGTTTATTTCAGTTTAATCTCTCAGATCAGAGAAAATAAAATATTTTTAACATTGTAAATTTTATTTGTTGCTCTTAAGGGACATAAGTCCCAGAGCATAAAAATTTATCTTTTCTTTCTTTCTCCTCTCCTCTCTCTCTCTAAAACACACACACACACACAGACACACACACACACACACACACACACACACATACCGACTTTTTTTTGTTTTCAGATTTTAATTTACTAAATCATCAATCACTTTATGCATGAAAATACTTGGTAGGACATCAAGACCATAAAATTCTGACTTTCCACTATAAGCATCATTAAGCGCATTAACCTTTAAATCTCCCTAACCGTCGTAAAGTTGAAAGGATGGTTTATTTCTTTTATTACCAATTTTAGCTTTTCCGAATCAACTTCATTTGTAAAATGTCTAAATATCGATTTTACTTTAGATTTGTGGTGCTGAGGAAATGATGAAGTTCTCATATTTGAAATATTTCTCTGGGTAATTTCATTTAAGGGCACTTTTGGGGAGGGGAGAGGCTAAGTTTACCTTTAAAGTGCTATTTCAGTTTATTACATAATTCTGTCATCTAAATAATATTATTACGTATTAGAATTTTATAGATATTGTTGAAATTCCCAGTTTGAAAAAATCGGATGACCGGAAGGGCGTTTTTACTGAAAAGTATTTTTCAGGTTTACTGCAATTTTCTCTAAAACGGCTCCAACGATTTTCTTTAAACTAATTATATGAACTTTGTGAAATAAAATTTTGTGAAAATTGTGTTTATCATCAATTTTATTTTGTTAAATTGATTAGTATAAACGGTCAATTACAAAATGGTGGATCTTGTATTTCTGCCTAATTATCTTTTACTTTCTTTTTCAACAATAGAATGAAAATACTGAACTTTTTCTTTATAGCTCACAGTAATTATATTTGACAGTAAATATTATGTTAGAAATAACTTTATTTTTTTTATAAAAAATTTTTATTGCAAAGTTTGATCATTTATAAAATACCCTACGATGGGAAAATTAGTATAAAAAAATCCAAACTAGTTTTTTCAAAGAAATAATTAGCTTTAAATAATGCTAAGCCAATCAGAAATTTAGAATTATCATGTTGACCACGCCCACATTTGACACCTTTACTCCTACACTGTGATTGGCTAATTATTTATTGCTAATTATTTCTATCTAAAAAATAGTTTACAATTTATTTTTTTACTAATTTGCCCTCCGTAGGTATTTTATAAATTATCAAATTTTGCAACAAAAATTTTAAATTCAAAAATTCAAGTCATTTTTTCCCTTCTTCTTTCCCTTCTTGAGCAGATTAGCCAGATTCATTGCTCAGGTATCTTGCGATTTTCATCGGCGTTTTAGTTGCGTCTGTTCGTAACATGACATCGTTCTATTTGCTTTTTATTTTCTTAGAGTGATTTTGTTTTTATTTTAAAATTGATAATAACCAAATATAATTCGTGGTTTGGTTTTGAGAATTTTGATGGTATGCAGATTGGCAGGTAGTGGACATTTTGCTTCTATGGCGAATTTATCTCTATCCTCTTGGTGACTGTTACATTCTAGGATCAGGTGGTTGGCGTCGATGAATCATCGACTCAGAAGGACAAGAGCAGACTGGGTTGTCTGAGATTCCTATATGAGACATATGATGGGGAGAAAAGTTATGGCTAAAACGAAGTCTGTTCATAGGTAAAGAAACTTCTACTTTGTGGTAGATCAGTGACTTGGGATTGTCGGCTGTAGGGAAGTGTAAAATTTACCTTTGAGGCATTTGATTTCTCATACTCTACGGACTATTTTCTGTGGTACTTGTGTTTGGAGTAATTCTTTATATCTGAGGGTAATAACTTTTCAAAATTGAGATCCTCTAGATTTATTGCCTCCTTCGCAATTTCATTCCCAGATATCCCTGAGTGACCCTTAATCTATACCAACTTTACAATTTTTCCGTTAAGACCCGCTTTCTTAAGGAGATAAACAGTTTCGAGAACAATAAAGTCAGCGTCATTACACGGGGTATCTTAATTTGGTGAGCATATTTTTGCTGTCAGAAAGAATGATTACTGTTTGTGTATCTGTCGAAGAAACAAGATCTGCCCATTTGTTTATGGCAGTTAGTTCGGCTGAAAACATTGAGGAATTACGGTTTAACCTGTATAACATACTTTGTTCGGTTTGAGGGTGGAACACCGAACATCCCTCCCGTTCAGGGGACTTAATTCCATCGGTGTAGAAGTAGTATGCTCCGAAATATTTTTATCGTACTATAGAAAGTAGTTAATATACATTCTGGTACACTGAATGTACACTCAAGGTCAAAACAAAATGTAGGGAGATGTTTAATCCGATGGAGTGACAGCATGAATTGCGACAAGGTACAGAACTGGTGTACTGGGATTGGTGTTCTTTTATTTTGCCAATAACTTTTATGAGAATTCTGCGAGCGAGCCCGCTAATTTTCTGACGGGTTAATTTGTCAAGAGCAGCCTGTCAGCCATAAAACGCGAGGTTAGTAGATTCCTTCTTACTTTCAATGGAGCTTCCTTCGCCTCTGTCAATAATGCGTTTATGGGAGTTGAGTTGAGGCGCCTAGACATGTATGAAGAGGATGCGGTCGATCTTTAGGAGATGTGTAGGTGCAAAGTCCCAATAGAGGAAGCAGCCATAATAAATTTTGGAGAGAATAAGCTGGCGATATATCATCAAGGATGTTGTAATATCCGCTCCGTAGTTTCTATGATTTATAAATCTCAAGACGTTCAGATTTTGTTCATACTTAGCTACGAGGTATCCTTATGAGTCTCCAAAGGAGTTTCCCATCCAAATACGCTCCCAATGTCTTCATCACAGGCTCGAGTCGGAGACCGCATTCCCCGAGAGCAACTGGAGGTGTCATATTGTATTTTCTACGTCTTGTAAAGATGGTTGTGCGGCTCTTGTTGTTGGAGATGGCATTGCCTACACTAATAAACCTGTCAATAAAGGCGTATGTACCCAGGAGCATCAGTGGCTGGTTCGAGAGTCTTCTCTTGGCTGTACATATGATATCGTCTGTAAACTGGGAAATCTTGATATCAAGACTCAGAGTCGTAAAACATATCTGCAGTATATACGTTGAACAAAATCGGACTAAGTACTGTCCATGTGGTAATTCTGGGTATGTATGGCGTGCTCCATATGTTTTTCCTTTATGACGTACTGATATTAATCGTTTATGGAACAGATAGTAGATGTACGTAGTTATTTCTAACATATTATTTACTGCTTTGTATAATTGATGTGGGCTATAAAGAAAAAAATCAGAATTTTCATTCCATTGTTGAAAAAGAAAGCAAAAGAGAAATAGGCAGATATGCAATATTAAATGTACATAAGTCCGCCATTCTGTATTTGGCCATTATATACTAATGGAACAAAATAAAATTTATGTTAAACACCCACGAAATTTTCTCCAAGGATTCACAGTCCACAAAGTATTAAAGATGAAAATCTATGCATGCGCTAATGCAATTAAAATCTAGTTTCTTGCAACAGCATAAAAAAAAGGAAGCGAACAAATTATTAGTGCAATTAAACAAATAAATTATTAATAAGAAGAACCGTTATGTATTAGAGTTCGATAAACAGAGACTAAGTAGCTATGTAAATTGGAGTAAGAAAAAGTCTTGTGAGTGTTTCACGCCAGATTTTTGTTATTATTGTTTGGAAATGATTTTATTCCGGAGAACACATGAAGCATTTTCACCGCCCTACTTGCCTAGTTACAACTGTTTTTTTTTTTTTGTTTTTTTTTAGGGAAGGGAATAGCCAAGTGGTTAGCGAACTGAACTCCCACGCGGATTCGAGTCCAGCTGTGCTGCCTCTACAGCTTACTGACCGGTGATGGACAGTGTTGTCTGTAACGAGAGAATACTGTCCGGAGGCCGGCAGTGCACTGAGAAGCCTCTGGGTGGCAATGACCATAGATGTTGACGCGCCTTAAAATAACAAAAAACAATTTTTTTTTCTGAGCCATAGCCACTTGATCGTCCGCAAAATAGTGTTCTCAGATGCTCGTCTTCTATTGGTACGTTTTAGCCAATCCTGGACTGCCCGACTCAGGAATATCTTAAAGTAGAGGGTAAGAAACAATCCTGCTTCAATCATTTAGTTGCTACAAAGAGATGCGATAAACGATTTCTCTGCCCGATCTGTTAAAGATTTCCTTCACACATTTTCTGCACGCCTCCCTCAACATATCTACAATTTCAAGGGTTGTCCAAACTCTATTCCTAGGCACATGATCATAGGCTTTCTCCGAATATATGAAAGCTAAATGTAATCCTAATTCCTTAATAATCTATTCCATACACTGTTGTATGAGTGGTCTCATTATAAATGTATTATCCATACAGGATTTTCCACCAGTGAAACCGCTCTACTCCTCTGAAGTAACGTAGCTTTCCACTCTGCTTTCTTAACTCTCTTTCCTTTAAGAAGACGCTTAATAATCATAATAGTAATAATAATGACGTGATTAGCTTAATAGTAGAGCGCTGGACTCGCACACGGCGACTCGGACTCGAGTCCACTTGAGGGCCGCCCTTAATTTTCTGCCCCTAGAAGCCTCAACGCTCCTTACTTTAGATGGACAGCGTTGTCTGTAACGAGAGAAAGCAGGCAGTGCAAATGATCACATTGTTGACGAGCCTATTAAATAAAATAATAACAATAATAATAAGTTATTAACTAGTGGTAACTTTCCCACACCAATATTATAGTTGTTAAAGGGTTCTGAATGTTCATTTAGATTCCCTGTTACTTCAGATGTCATACCGTATTAGTTGTACAATATTTCACAATATGTCTGGGATAAGAAGTGTTGGGTATTAAAAGTAAGGGAAATAGATTGTAAAGTAAAGGAAGATAGGACATCGACAGCTTACACACAGGGAGAGATACACACACTATAGTTGGGAGTATTGTTGTTTGTGACATCTGTAGTATGGGTGTGCTAGTGCCGGTGTATTGATTGTGTGCGGTATGAAGATGCCCGTACAGCTCTCTCTACACTCTCTGTATGCCCAAACTAATTGAACCAACCACCACTCGCTAACTACAGTCATGTCCTGATGATGATGTTGTGGTCTCTTGTTCATCTCCCAATTATCTCCCTCACATTGTATACGATATATATAGCTGTCTATATGGCTCCCCACAATAGGACTAACTGTTGTTCCATCATAACGAAACGCTGGCTGTGTTTTCTTTTTGCGTATCACCTCATTAAGTCTTCTTTTTTTTTTATACTTTACTTTCTCTTACTGCTGTGGGAGGAAATATTGCGAACGTGTCAAATTATCGATGTTGAGATACCAAAATGAGGTTCCTCAAAATGAAAAAACCTAGTATGAAGCATTCACAAAATTTCAGCTTTCTGTAGTTAATACAATTGTAATTAATAAGTTTTCTTAAAAATAGAACCTTGCTCATAGTTTAGACGCCTCTATACAAATATTAGATGCTATTGGGCGCCTTTAGTTGCTTCTCTGCAAATAGCAGATAGTGAATGAGATTATACTATGTTTAGCAGTCACAATATCAGGAATACTTATCTCCTAAAATTGGTTAAATGTGATATTTATCTCCTAAAATTGGTTAAATGTGATATTTATCTCCTAAAATTGGTTAAATGTGATATTTATCTCCTAAAATTGGTTAAATGTGATATTTATCTCTAAAATTGGTTAAATGTGATATTTATCTCCTAAAATTGGTTAAATGTGATATTTATCTCTAAAATTGGTTAAATGTAATATTTATCTCCTAAAATTGGTTAAATGTGATATTTATCTCTAAAATTGGTTAAATGTAATATTTATCTCCTAAAATTGGTTAAATGTGATATTTATCTCTAAA